>JAVQJL010084258.1:0-58981 GCA_036024295.1 Nannoperca obscura
GGCCAACTGATGTTGAGCTGCGCAACAAAATCCCAGCCCGCGTCAAAGCTGGGCATTCCTGGCCGTGCAGACTGTCCTCTCGCATGTCTGTGGCTGTATCATAGAGAAGTTAATAGGGCCCTGTTCGATGTCTGACATGCTTTCATCTGTTGCTGTTGTCCCTTCCCAGAATACACCTCTGTGAGGATGTAGTTACATGCAGAGACACCTGTCAGGCCGGCAGAGGGGCAGGACGGTCCTCTGGTCGACTTCATGTCATCTGTGACTGGGCTCCTGGCCCTGGAACAGCTTGTGGTACACAGAAAGACCTGGGAAGAAACCCATGAAAGAAAAATGATTAACACAAGGTCGAAGGGCGGAACAGGGTTTTCCCCACAGCGCCCATGTGTGCACAAACAGAAATGTTTAGGTCAAACCTGACAGAGTTCTACTTCAAAAGAGTACACTAAAACCCTCCTGGTGAATGTTTTGTTAATATTTTTTGTAACTACTCATGGTCATGGTGGTTACTGGCAGATCAGCTCAGTCATCTCGGTGCTTAGCCTTTTGTCTGGCCGTCCCCTCATTCTCAGCCCCCTCAGTCCTCATCCTACCGGCTGGCACACGGCCAGGCATCCAGTAGAAAAGGCATACCAAGTACAGTTAGAGCTGCCGCGTTTGTGCTCCCAAACAGTATTCCCTTTCATTCCCTCTCTGCACACACTGTTTATTTTGGTGCTCTTTTACACCATGGGGCCGGACTGAGCCGGAGAACGAAAACATCTCCCCCACTTCCAATCTGATGACATGACCACTGGAAGCAGATTCCTCTAGCTCAGCAAACGACACTTAATGCTCCAAATGTTAGGAGAAATGATGTCAATAGTTTGTTCAATGGCAAATTAACCCCAAAGGTCAGACAGAATAACAGTATGATCAGTTATTGATCCTAAGTATTTAACAGTTTTGAACATTGTACACTCAAATACAAAGGAATCTAAAATCATGTACTGTTGTTATTACATGCATTTGACTGCTAGTAACATACCTAATAAAATAAATTGCTTAAGGAAAGTAATTCACAGAGAACAAATGTGCATCACTGACTGCTTCAATCGAACATCCAATAATAAAAATCATACATCTGAAAAGGGGATGACAGCCAATATCTACCTTCCTTATTTTGATAAAGAGAGGCCTAAGCAATCCGTCCTGACATGATCACACTCCCATTAAAATGGCACAAGTGCAGCATTCATTTCCTTCTCGAACTGAAAGCAATAAATCTCCTCACAGTCACCAGCTGTGGAGGCCTGAGAACTTCAGGAAAGCTTCAAGGGGAAGCATTGTAAAACACATGTGGTCGATATAATCTAGGTTTGTAAGCTTTGATCGGTCCTCATCAAAACCCTCCCCTCATCTCATGTCAAAGACTAACACAGAAGAAGTAGGGAAGGAAAGGGGGAAAATGGGGTGAGTGAGCAGGAAAAGTTATCCAGAGGATAAAGGGAGAGTTGTATGAGCAAAGAGAGGAAGAGATTAAGAGAGCGCACAAGAGAGAGATAAAGGGAGACTGTGATTAATGGTGGTTGACAGCTGATCATAGAGAATGCTCTCCATTTGGACCCGCTCTAACTCCCTGTCAGAGTCAATCAGGGGAGCTCAGTCATCTCGCTACAAAAGGTACACTGGGCAGGCAGAAAGACCTGACGCACTCCTAAGCTCCACAAAGGCTGTGCCCCTTCTAATAACACCCGCCTCCAGCCCCGAACACCACACTGAGTTTCTGTTCAACTCCCGGTTAAACCTGCCTTGCTAACTGGTTTCGGTACTGGGATTTCTTTTTCTTTGGTGCAGACATTTTTCTTTTAAAGTCAGGAGGGAAGCATCGCCCCCACCCTTTTGTTCCCTGAACGACGGAAAAAATGCATTCATGAAATTCAGAAGCTTCTCCCAACGGATCCAGTTACAGTAATTGATGAGTTTATAAGATGTTTGTTAACCTACGCCAGCCTTCATAGTTCTGGGGGGAAGACAGAGAATGAAAAGAAATGTTCTGGTCACACACGTGCACTCTTTTTTTCTGTTTCTTTTTTCTAAAGAAGCTGCTGTGTTTTTCCAACAAGCTGATCCCTGGGACGGCTCGACTGTGACACTCACGTGACGTGATGAATAGCATGATTTGCTAATGCTAAATGTATAGTAGGGGTATGGAAAAAAAGGTCCTTGATCAGGCAAACAGATGTGTGCATCAGCGCAAACTGTTTAATATCACTGTTACTGCAATAAACTCAACACTTCGCTCAGGGTGGAAAGAGTTGTGGAAATAGGGCAGGATGACAGGGCACACACAATTGCAGTGCATTACCCATAATGAACTTAACAAAGACTGAGCTGCACTCTTCATTCTCTTAGCGTGATTTCTGGGGTCCAACTGGGCAGCCATTCTGGAGGATGGACAGTAATTACGGCTGTGAATGACCAACAGATGGGAATGCCCAAGACTGTTCCCATCACTGGATCTCCTTACAAAACGTCATCACTGTTATGCTTCTTTATCCTTCAGCAGTAATCTGACCTCTAGTCTTGGACACATACAGACTATATGATCAAAGAGAAAAAGGCCGCACTGGAAGGTTTGTTTATGCCCATTAAGATCTGGCTGCCGCCACTCCACTTGGCATTAACTCTAAAGAGGGTCATGGCACAAGTCATTGTAATATAATAACCTAATAAAACCTCACTTGTGCTCTTCTAACAAGGTTTAAATGAACATTTGAGCACTATTTATTATAATGACAATGTAGTTATATTTTACAGTGTGTAAAAGATTAGACATCCTGCACACCACTGAGCAAGCAGGAGCTGGCTAAAAATATCCACTGGTGTTTATCAGTCCTCCATGGGGAATGTCAACTACGCCTGGCTGTAATAATTGACACTGGCATAGAGAGGGCATAACTTATGTGGGAGGGGGGGTGCTTAGTACTGTGTTCTACACGGTACTAAGCGTGTGTAGAACTGCAGCATCAGACCCACCTGTTTTACCACAGATGGCTTCGTAGACCGTATGCTGGCCGCTGGACACACTTCCACTGGCTGAACTCTCTGCGGACGTCTGCCTGTTAATCAGACACAATGAGTGTGAGCGAAGCCCAAAAAGATCAAGTTATACTGCGACAAACTGCATTTGAGTCTCCACAGTCCACGCTCATAGGACAACTCGTCATGGATTCATCCCAATGTATTTTTTTATTTAGAGCTAAATATCTGAAAGAGTATGTAAAGATACTTGTTTGTGACAACTTGTGACTGTTTGAGCTTATGTGTGTGCACATGGTGTCTGATGAGTCGTCTTCTGATTGAAAATAAAGTGGAGACAATTTCAAATAGTCTTTCTGTGTGTGCAGTCAGAGGGGGCTAGTGGGGGTTAAGTGTTTACTGAGTGCCTCTCATGAGCTATAGTGACAAGAAGGGGGCAAATTCCTGCTCCTTGTCCTGGGTGATGTGATTTCTCATTGGCAAGATTATTGTGGTGATAACTGACTACGTGGACCTGCAGGGCACTGGCTACAGACAGAAGGCACATACATAGTTTTTCTTATAGGGCGAATAGTCAGTACAGTAGTATATACTTCACACATTTATCTCATAGGGCTTCATACAGAATCTGGAGATCATAGATAATGAAACACGTAGCCTTTTTCACATAATCAGACAGCAAATACAGTGTTTTCACAGAGTAAACCATTATAGGAAGGGGCGAGGCAGGGGCAGGAGCAGACACTTCTGTAACCTTATACATTAAATCCGTTAAGCATTTTTAAGGGGGAACAATAAATAAAGCTTAGCTGGCATTAACCTCTCGCCCCATAACAGCAGCTTGCCAAAGGAGCATTAACAAGGTAATGAGGGTACACACTGCCTCCTTGTAAGGGGCTGCACAGTTGTTCTTTCATACCATTACACAACCACAAATAGAACTGGCCCACTTTAACCGTGGCATACCTCGACAGGAAGCAACTCCTTTCATATTGAAACGGGGGGAAAAAACTTGACCTCAGGGTTCTTCACATCACTTTCTTTGTCAACAGTCTCTCACTCTGTCACTTCAAGAGTCAGGCAGCAGCCAGAGACACTGTAGGCGAGAACTAAATCTGAACTTGCAGTATGTCTACATGATATATAAGCCTAAAGTTGACTACTCACAGAGAGCTTTATGTAAACATAGCAGACTTTTCTGTGCATTCAGGTAGCTGGTATAACCTAATGTTATTCAGGCTGACCAAAAAGGATAAAGTTTTACCATAAACACACTTTTGGCAGCTTCTGTGTGTATACAGTATCCTGTGAAAATAACTACTGTTGTGGCTGATTAATAGGGAGTGAAAGCAGCAGCGAGGCTGACATTAATGGTGCTGCTGTAATTGTCACCCTATTAGTAATGCCACACGACAGCCCGGGTTTCCGTAGTTACAGCTGCGTCTAGCCAAAGCTTGCAAACAAAATACCAAACAGGCTTATTTATTTGTGTTACAAATTGCTCTTTTCAAAGCCTTCACTGAAGTCATACCACTCTGAGTCCTTGCAGCCCCTCAAGCTGGCAGCTGCGGTATGTTGATAGACCAGAGAGCCCTGCCCTGCTGAGTAGATACCAACATGAAGCACATTTGCTTCAAGCAAGTGTACCATATGTTAGCTAAGCTTCAAAATCAAAGGTACTGTCACTCAGAAACTTTGCCAGAGTCTATTCAGCTTCTTTTAATGTTCAATTAAAACTGAATGCTGACTAGTCACTCAGTCCAATCACTGGGCACAGGTCAGCAGTTTAAGACAAAGCTGATTGGATAGCATTCTTGCCAAATTTTGTCGTGCAGGCCTCCAAACAGAAGAAATAATTTGGCTGCATCAACAGAAATCTTTTTTTCCTTTCCTAAACAAGAAAAAAAAAAAAACGTCATTCTGATAAACAGATTCCTGTCAGTGATCATCCATCGTGAATTACTCATGGGAGAACCAGGCGAGGCCACGGCTGGTAAATCTGTACAGTTCAACAGCTGGCTAGAGGAAGGTGTTTGGAGGGCTGGATAACCTTGAACTGTTTAAATACACCCAGCACAGTGATTCTATTATAAGTTGGAGGAGCTTAGGCCTACACTGGGATGCATTTCAGATGTGCCTCAATAACAGAGGTATTGAGTTGCCCCTAAAATGAGTGCTGGAAATAAAGGGAAGCAACTTATTATCCCACCATTCTCTGCAAACAATCATCTCCTCTCTCCTGGACCGAGTTTACTTTTCTCTATCATTCTTTCTTTTCCTCTCACTTTATTCTTTCTTTTCATTGTTTCCACCAGTGCATTTTTGGTGCTGAAGCTTCCGTTTTCCGTTCCCACACTCTCCCCTGTCACACTGGTCGACCACAAAAATGCAGGACAGAGGAGAGTGTGAGGGGGCTCTGGAATTCCACATGCAGAGGGTAAACACAGCCACTGCCAGGAAGACACACATACAGGAGCAAACACAGCACCTACCCGGCTGCCCTAACCTATTCTACAACCCCTGCGCTGCACCGCTGCCCTTTTAACTCTTCACTTGCCAGGTCCAGATTGTCCAGTCAGGTAAGATGGCTGAATGTAACACGTCAGCAGTGAGAGGGCTTTGCTCAGTCCTACAAGCTACTCTCAAACTCTACTGTTTAGAGGGGCAGCAGGCCTGCAAAGTTGCAATGATGACAAATGACAATTAAGTCACACAGAAAAATGGACAGTCAGATAGCTGACCACTGACCTACAATGTGGGCTTCACTCATATACAATAAGAAGTCTGTGTTCCAGTCCAGTCATGTCCTTCCCTCTTCTGCATTAGAGGGCCGTGAAGAGCCCTTCACCACTGCAACAGTGTGCTTTAAGCAAACAATCAGCCCTGATCACAAAGGTTTGCTATTGTTGTGCAATTTGGCCAGATTTTGCAGTAATAAAGTCATAAAGTAATTGAGGGAAATAGCTGGCAGTTCAGCCCTGTTTCACTCCTTTCTTTTTATTTTCCCTTCTGTATCTCTTCAGCTTATCTCCAAACCAAACAGGATTTAAATGGCGCTCGGAGCCCGGGCCCTTCTACTGAACCACGTTCTGTTTACGGTTCAGGCCAAAATCAGGCCTGTGATGAGATTGTTTACTGAACAGGCAGATACACCCTCCGGCCAAAAGACTGGGAGCACTCCACTACACACATATTCTAACTCCCATTAGCATTAGCCATGTCCTCTTGAACTCACCGATCCCATGCAATTTGTCCCTATCCACAAGCAGCGGCCAATCAATGCCACCCTGCTGCAATCACTAAAAGTGCTACAAATTACATGGTGACTTTGTTAACCTCTCAGCTATACTGAATATAAGTAGCAGGAAACAGAAAGAAGAAAATAAGTAAATGGTCTTACTTGACAAGGCGTTTTGTTGCCGTTTTCCGGATCTGTCCTTCTCTGGCACTGCTGGGTGGCTTTGGGATGAGAACAGGACTAACACAGGTATGGATGTGGCTGTGGCCATGACTGTGATTGGGCCGAACATGAAAGGTGGGTTGAGGGCAGCTGGATGAGTTTGTGGGAACTTGGGAGTGTGGAGTACTTGTCTGGTCAGGAAATTTAGCCTAAGAAACAAGAAAGACAACTGTTATTTAAGGTTAAATTCATTTTGACACTCTTTATCAACTTAGTTCGTATTGATAACTTTATTGTAGTTGAACCTGCAGTATAAGGCTACCCGTCCTGGAAGAGCAGCTACTAACGATGACTACTCACCGATCAACCATTAGTAATCCTGTTAGCACAGTTGTGAATCAAGAACATATGTACTTGCTGAACTCCTCATGTGATATTCATTGTCTGCACTACTGCAACAACAGCAATAGAACTTCAAGCAGCATATCAAGCAAGGTGGCTTATCAAAGGGGTTGTTTTGCACAGTGGTAAATTAAGTCTACCAACTGAGCAATTCTGATCCCGATGGGACAAAACAGTGTGTATTTCAACTAACTTCTAGTTTGGAGAATTGGATAAAATGTAATAATAAAACAATAAAGGGAACCTACAGACGCTACATGTTCCTCAAAGATAAAGACTGGTTCAATTTGACAACAGTAGGAGACAGAAAAAGTTGATGGAATTGAGCATGGTGCCCAATATGTCTGAGATTTTAATGAGCACACTTGATCATGTCTGGGTACAGTTTATTTCCAACTTTGTAGAACTGTTCTGTTTTTGACTAAACTGATTTTGACACTTTTTAAACACTTTTTTTAATTGAAATAATTCAAATGTTTAAATGTTGTTAACAAGGCAAAGTGTTTAGCAGCAGGGAATGTGTTTAAAATTGTAAATGGCCAAGCAACAAAATACTCTACTAGTTTCTGTTTGACAGGGATGCATGGGATCATATATGATCAAAATTAAGTAAAAATTCATAGATATGGTGGTTTTGAAAATATGTTACAGTATGTATGTATGCAATCACATTAGCAATGGGTTAGTCATGGGGGAAATGTGGTCTCTGGTCATTAAAGTGAAATATCAAAGTGCTTGACATGAATTAGTGCAGATATTAATAAAATGCCATCCAGGCTCAAAACAAGCTCAACATTTTTATGCAGTTGGCTGCACTAAGAAGCAAATTCTTCATATTATTTATTTGTTTGTACAAGATCTCTTCAAAGGCTTGGGAAGGGGTAAAATACCGTTTTCTTTCTGACATAATATTTTAGAGCCACATTTCACCCTGTCCTTGCAGTGCTGGGGAATGCTTTGCATTCCTTCCACATCTCATGCCTATGCTATTTTCTCTGCAGCTTTATACGGCTATCTAACAAGCTAATGGTTTTCCAGCTTCACAGTGCAGCCATTCAAAGGGCCGGCAGTGTGACAGGGAATATCTGATGTAATTTGTGTGTTGATAAATGAGTAGCTGAGTTTCCAGGTTGCAAGGCCTATGGCCGCAATTCAGTTTGAGCGGGACCAGGAAGGGCACCTTTCTTTGGCTGCCAGGTGGCCCAGGGCCAAGCCTGTGGAGGAGCCGTGCAGTCTGCACCCAGTAACTGGAACGTGGGCTGGAGCGCCGCAACAGCCGCCTGCCTTTTTCTCTCTCTCATGGAAGTACACACGCATACACATATATGTACATTACCACTCACACTAAATGAAGCACTTCCTTTTGTGTCTTCAGTTAATCCAAAATGAACAATGTATTTTCTCATGAGGCCAGAATTGTCTTTGGAGTCAGAAAATGGGTAATATAGTAATACATAAAGTGTGTATAGGATTGAAGACCTGAGTCTCACACATTGGTAGGTCGGACTGGCAGAGAGACCCATGTGGGTGGAACAGGGTGAGAGCTAACAAGGGAGAGGTAGCAAGAATTTTAGGGAGGGATATCTGATTTGACGGTGAGACCATAATCAGAGTCGGCCTTCCTACGACTTCAGTTTGTGAGGGTTGAACAATACGATGGATCTTTTGCAAACTTCACATGCCTCATACTGTTTCAGATTGTTCAAGATTTCCCAGTCTCCATATGCTTGGAGTAAGATGGGAGCAGCAATAAAAGAAACTTGGTCAACTGTGTTCAGACTGTGAGATGAAATGAGAAGAAGAATGGAACACAGGAAAGGCACGGGATCACTTTCATAAAGTGCCTTGCGTAAGGCTGTCAGACCAAGCCAAGAGAAATATCACCTCAATTGCATTAATTAAGGCCCAACCAAGATGATGAAAAAACAATGACGTGAGAGAAACTGCATTACTTAGGACAGATCGGAAAAAAGCAGGAGCATCCAGTCATTCCACCCTGTATGCTGTCCCATAGCACTCTACTGTCTCCATTTCTCTCCATCCATAGATGGACTAGAGAAAATCCTCTGGAAAATGAAGAAACACACTCTTCCTGTTAAGATCCTCTTTCAAAGCAATTGTACAGAAAGACGGAGGGCCTATCTTTGTTCTCTAAACATTAAAATTATGCTGAGATCTCTCTTCCTTACTAATCTCCCTCTAAAAACAGCCAAATCACATCTGTCACAGCTAGTCAGGCATGACTAAAAGGTTTTTTGTTGCTACATTACTACTGCTGAGAAAATCATATCCAAAATTGTTTTTCTGTTGCAATGGGAACACAAACAGAGTTCAAATCTGATATCAACTGTAATGATAAGGCTTCAAACTCATAATGGACTCCATGCCAGGGCCTCTCTAGTGCCCCCGTGGACAGCATTCCTTGATTACTTACCTCCCAATATAAGCCTAGACAAGTCACTCAGCCATACAATGAAATCTTGGGGTGAGGAGTCATATTTGGCTCTCCAGGAATGAGCTTCTGTTGAGGAGGATATTCCAACCCTACTCCATTTTGTTAAGTGGTTTGGAAAGAGATTCTCAGAATAGCTTTGCTAATGCTAACATGAAAGCTTTCCTCTTGATGTGGGTGTATTTTGGACTATTTTGGACAGCACTGCGCTTAGGTAAGAGGATATTCTGTACATACATAAATATGAGGGTTTTCCTGAGTTATAGCTCAGTAGTTCTCATACACGTTCAATTTTCATCCATGTGGCGTTGATATTAAAGTAAGACATCAAACGAAAACAAAAGAGGCCGAAAAACGCATTTGTCTTGACTCTTTTACAAAATTCCAATAGAACAACACATAAAAGGTCTGACATTTTAAAGGAACAAACCATGAGGAATTCAAATAGTATAAACAACAAATCCCAGTAACAAGATGCTGTTGAGATTCACAGCTTCTAAACACACTGGGCAGTTAGTGAGCAGGGAAACCGTTTTTCCACCAAATGGTTCAAGTCCCATGTGACTAAATTTCCAGGTTTGGAGTTTACCTTTAACAACAATGAATGTAGTCTTTAAAGTATCATATTCATGATGAAATGATGGAGGAAACAAACCTGGTGTCTGCAATGGCTCTGGTCCACAAGTTGTCTGGACTGAAGTCTTTGCTGTTGCAGCTTCTGTATAGCAAACTGAAGCTGGTAGCTTCCTTGGGTGGGCTGGTAGCGCTGCTGGGGGTTCACCCCTGTTACCAAGCTATAGGCACTCTGCATCTGCCCATCCCAAAGACCCTCCTCATCTTTCAGTGGCCTGTGGCTTGGAGAGAAATGAAGATAAGTCAGCAAAAAGGTGAGAGAACTAAAAACACAAAGACAAAAACACAAAACAATCATGCAAACTGCTTTGCAGTTAATACATGTGCCTTCTCAAGGTTTTCTTATTTGCACTTTAAGGGAAACTGAAAATCTATGAAGGTTTCTTACTGGTAGGCAGATTTTTGTTACCATTGGACAGAGCCAGGCTAGCTGTTTCTCTATTTCCAGTATACCTGTATATGTTAGATAACCAGCAGCTCACCGTAACGTCACTTTGAGATCTTTTCAACAAATTTTCAGCAAGAAAGCAAATAAAGTACTTTACCTCAGTGAAGTGAGGTTTAATTCTACTTTAGACAAAGAAATAGGGAGAAGAGACAAAGGAAGAGGTGTGAAAAAATAGCATTATAGCATAAATGGAGAGGTAGGGGTGCTAGCATAATGTTGAAAATATTGTATACAAAATAATTTATTTATTATATTGTCATAAGTGATGCCAAATATTAATGAGATTTGTGCTCTCCAATATTGCAAAATGGTTCAAGCTTCAGTGGCTCAACAGTGAGCCATAATAGCACAGTAGTAACTACCAGCTTGTTCTTATCAAGATGTGGCAGTCGCTAATTAACTCCCCCACACCATCGGCAAAAAGTAAAAAAGACAAGACAGCTCACAGCGCCCCAGTCTGGGCCCACAGAAGCCTCAAGTCAAAGTGTGCAAATCAGAGTCAAAGTAGAGGGCAAGCCTGTGGCAAACACAGGCTGAACTAAAAACCTTTCCTCTTTGCCTCAGTGCTCCCAGAGCTTCACGTTCCATTCACATCACAAAGCCACAACCTGGAAAGCAAACCTTTTGACGAGCTCCATGAGTTTGTAACTGGATTATCTGTCATTAGAACTAAGCCTGTTTCAGCCTTTTTTTTCCTTTTTGGCCCCTGAAAAAGCAATGAGGTGAGCAGCCTCCCCTTCAGACACGCTTAAATTGAGTCTATGTGAAGTCTGGTGTGCTGCCGTATATGTACCACCTCAGCCAAAAATAATGCAATAAAGAGCACTATTGGGAACGGCAAGGAAAAATCTGAAAGAGAAAAAAAGAAAGAGATACAAGTGCAGCTGAAGAATGATATCCCTGGGGGTCATAATGACAAAAAAGGTCTTGGAAATTCCTCCCATTACATGCAATAACATTTGTCCATTGGTCTAGAGTAAAAGAAAACACTGTAGACTTAAAATCACAATAGCTGCTATATTTTTAGAACCAAACTATGATAAGCTCTAAAATTAGAATTCAATTAATCTTGAACAATACACGCTGTGGGATAATAATCTTGCTCAAGTGAAAAAGAAAAAAACTGTCCTGTGTGAACAAAGACACAAGGGATGTAAAACGCATGTGAACATGCGTTCCGCCCATGCATTTCTCAGTTCACATAATGTCACATATATTGCAAAAACAACTGGTGTGACCGCAGGCCAATTCAATTTTTTTTAGCTTCTGGAAACAAAGGCTTATCTGTGAACATCGCAAGGCCAGAGATTCTACAACGCCAGGAGACAAAACAAGAACTGGTTCTTTGTTTACAGCAGTCATTTCCTTTAGCTTGGCTGCAGTTTTCACACTGGACCGCAGGGACCTTCAGTGCTACCATTTTATTAGCATATGGTCTAAAACTGACTATTCCTCCGGTCAAGAGCATGTGCTTTCCCAGAGTACAATGTCACAGTAGGACCCCAAGGAGAAGTCTTTTCAGACAGGGCTTGTCAACACAACACCACGCAATAAAATACTACAGATCACCATGAATTCAAAACCAGCAAGAGTTCTTAGTCCAACGCAGTGACCAATGAAATAAGGAAAAAGAACTGAAAGAGAAGAACAGTTTTACATCTGAGTTTCTCATCACTAGCGCAGCACATGTGTGGGGCTCCAACTATCTGGGACTTCCCTTCCTGCCGGACTTCTGCTTGCTGGTGTCAGCTTACTCCCTGCTGTGCTCGCCATCCTTTAATATGCTGATATGACTTACCGTAGACCAACACAGCAGCGCAAGTTGAGCACATGTGCGGCATCAATCTAACTCAGTGTGAATGTGGGAAAGTGGACCATCTGAGATGACATCATGCCACAGTATCTCAAAGCCCTGCCCGGTCAGTGTAAACATCAGCCGCCTCAAGAGTGTGAGGGTATTTCCAGCCATGACTCAGTTGTTTGTTTACCCTGTTTTATTGCAACAACATAACACTCAATAGAACTGTCCTCAAAATACCAAAAATGACTAGCATCTGTGGATTTGTTGTGGGAGCAGTCTAGAAAGGGATGCCGGGCTTTGGTTAGCGTAGTGATGAGCAATATCCTGAAACTACCAAAGTGCTGTTCAGGTTTACTGAGTTATGTGGATGACTTTCTTGGGACCCTTAAATCTGTTGTATTTGGAAACGATGTTACAGCTAGTGATGTTGCATTGACTTCCTGTTGTTTGGATAGTTTATTGCTTTTGATTGGATTGCATTGCAGATGTGTCCTAATGTAATTTACACATTACTAAAGTCTTTACTAGCTAAGACATTTATCAAGTTTAATGGTGCTACATGATTTAATAAATCAGTAGTTTAAAACAATCTAGTAGTTAACAAGAAGATATTTAGTCCTGATCCTGAGTGACACACTAACACTGCACACAGTGAGGCAAGTACTCCTGTAAAGATGTGTTTATCCGTTGAATAACCTAAATCTATTCACTGGAATTTCCCTCCTTCTTACCTTATTTGTTCTCCTTCCTATTATCACATCTGGCTCCAATCAATGTGAATAAAAAGTTCACTTCTTTTAAATTTAAAGAGAGACATCAAACCAATTTTGTGGGGACTTTGTCCCCCATCAAAGAAGTTTTCAATTTTCACCAGTATTTGGGATTAGTTGGGTTGTTGGTTCAGCAAATGGGCTGTCATAAAATCCTTTGGAATGGTATGTCCTTACAATATTCGACCAAGTCAAACATCAATCTAACAAAGTATTGAACAGAACTAAAAATACCCTGTATAAACAGGGTTGTGGTATTTCTCAGTTCTGGCTGTGTGGAGTGAATGTTGCACTGCGGAGATAATAGTTTCCGGTCATTTGTTCGTACAGAGAGGGAAGAAAATGGGGAGGCAGTTTTTTTGTGACCAGTGTGCTAATTAAGACACATTAATGAGTATTCACTTGACTAATACAAGACGAACTTGGGGCTCTCTCACAAACTGTAGAAGCAAACCAAATCACTCAAAACTAAGATGAATCTGCCAAAAATAAGATGCCGCTTTGTAAAATTACCAAATTATAACGATAGGCACAACTTGTCTATAGAAGTAACCAAACACACATAACTGGATGTTGTTCTTAAGGTTGTCTCCTTGACTGTAGTCTGAATGTCTGAGTGTTTCAAACTGCTCACCTCATTACACAAGTACTTTGAATGGAAATCATCATAAACATATCAGGAGGTCCAACACCGGAAATGATCCCAACGTTAACCGTGGGTGTAAGAAGACATGCAGTCGAGTGAGGCAGCAGCTCTCAGAGTGCTGATGCAGCATACCTGCTAGATCCTGGCAGCGGCACTTCAAAGAGCCGTGCTACTCTTTGAAACCCATCATGCTTCACCCCTGTGGTTGCTTAAAGAGTCAGTGTGCTTAACAGTTTCAGTATGTTTGGCAGAAAACATCAGCCCCGAGTGTAGAGGGGGAGGGAAATTCTGTGTTATAAGAAACAGTGCCGAGGTGAAATCAATTTATCCTAATATCTTATTTTAGACATTTCACTGCAATAAGAGGTGAACGCCAAACCAAGGGCTAAGAGTACAGGGGTACAAGAGCGCTTTTTGTACTGCAAGCCAGTGACAAATGGGAAGATAATAAGCTTTCTATCAAAGGCTACTGTATAGTCCTCCTTCTTTGAATTATTAACCTGAAATGTGAAGCTGTACTTAAATGTATTTTCCGATGAAAAAAGTGGCATAACAATATATCGAAAGGCAGAAATATTTAACGGGAACAACTAAATTCAGAGAAGAAATCTGTCAAAGCACTAGAGCTCTAAACTTAAATGGGATTTTAAAGAGAGACTTCTGTTTCGTCAATATATGTAAAAGCGAAGTGAGACTATCCTTAATATTAAATCTCTCTTCTTGGTTTGTGGAAATAAAAACCTTTAAAAAAGGAAAAGCCAGACATTCTTGTAATTCTCTGACAGCTTGATACATAAAGAAGGGCTGGACTGGAAAAACAAGAGTCTAAGATCAAGGCCAGGCTGCCTGAGACATTGTCACATATCAAGACAAAATAAAAGGGGAGTGACCATAGATGCTTATTCCTCAATGAATTACACATTCAATAGCCAGTAGGTTTGTTATCATGGCATTGTAGCATAGAGTGTGACTGTGTGATCCCCTGTCCTTCTGTTTCCTTCCTTTTCTCCTCAGAGCAATGTGAGTGGGGTGAGGAATGGGGGATTTCAATGGTTGCGGAGGCGAGAGTCTGGAGTAGACAGACTATGTGGGCGTTGACGTTGCCCCCTCACCACTGCCTCCATTCCTCCAACACAATGTTTTAAGCTGCCAGCATGCTTCACACACTCCCAGCACTTAGCAGCCAATTCTACTTACTTACCTCCACTAAGCACAATTAAAAAGGGAACCAAATTTCCAGACACATATTGAACTATAGAAGAGTGTTGGCACGCCACAATTGTCAATCTAAAAAATTTGTCAGAGACCATTAAAAAGCCTTTAGATTCTATTGAGTATGACCAAATAGGCTACCGCAGTCAAAGTGTCAAAAGTAAAGTCTTGTGTAAAGTTGATTATACAGAAAATCCTCAGGACATTCATTTGGCCACAGTGAATAATACTTGATACAGCTTTTCTGAATCTTTCAAAAGCATAAATCCAAGAATGAAAAAAGCAGCTTCCTTTCTACGCACTATTCCTTCTCTGCTGCCTCAGGGGAAGGCAAAGAAATAGTACACCTGAGCACAATGGTGAAATTTGACCAAAAAGAGCACTGGAGCACTTATAAGGGTGCAGAGCTTTGGAGCAATAGAGAAGGAACTGTAACAATATCCACAGAATAAAAATGTATTTAAGTCAAACTGAAATCACATTTAGTCATACCTTTATGTAGTCCAAGTAAGTGTTTTTAAGATGTATTGTTAAAAGTTATTTATTATAATAGGAAGAAAAAATGTTTGGGGTGAAATATAAGAAATGCTCCTTTTTGTCTCAGCCAGCTGAAGGGGTGTTTCGGTGTCTGTTTTTGATTGAGAGCAGCTAGCAAGCAGAATGCCGCTATTACACCGTTGGGAACGACATAGGGAATAAACAAAGTTGAGAAAGACAGCATGTTGTTAGTGGTATTAAAGAGTAAGGACCACACCAGCATGTAACCGGACCGAGTTGACCTTTGCTGGTACGTTTACATGCTGTTTAATGTGCTGAGGCTGAGCAGCTTATTAGCTATGAAGCCTGCAAACTGACGTTATCAGTGCACGTTTTCCTGGGTGAATGTTTGTTTGGTGGCTCATTCAACAAGCTAAGGTGCAGGACAAGACGTGTTCATATTATAAGTCAGATTAGAAGGAGACTTGTGGTTAATGTGGTTGTTGTTTAGAGTCTGTGGCTCTTGTGTTGTGTAGCAGGCTGCTGTCCGGCCTAGTGAGACCGTTTGACTTTTATAAGAACTTTTTGAGGAATAAACTTTATTTTAATTATTTAATCCCTTGTTGTACTGCAGAAAAATTATTTTTGAAAGGCCATTTTCATTATGTATTACACATTTGTTTAAATCAGACTTTATATATATATATATCAATGAATGATATAAAAAGTCTGATTTATATACACATATATATGCTAGTCTTTGGACTCACCTAGTGCTGCTACATAGATCCGTTCCAGAGTGAACTGCTTTTACTGGCCCTTGGGTTGCAGCACCAGTATGCTGCACTTTAGCGTTGAGTGTGACGTTCTCCCTGATCAGCATCCTGTTGGCCAGGTTCAAGTTGGTCAACTGTGGGCAGGGGAGAAAACTTCAACAGATGATTCAACTCAAATTCAAAAGTTAAGTCACCTTAACCAAACACCTCACTACTAGTCATCCCAATGTCTAAAGCAATGGAAATGTTTGACGAATAAGCACTCATATTGTGTTCCTCCCTACATCGACCACCTCATTCTGTTGTATCTGGGGGCCATGTGAAATGTACACACAGCACATGGCAGAGCTAGTCTCCGCTCAGCACTAAATCTAAATCAACCAGGTGGTCCCCTCCCCCCTCCCCTCCATCTCTAGCAGAATCAGCTATCATGACTCGCCAGCTCAAATCTGTTTACAACTGCATCAGGACTACTGTAGCAGCTGCACCTCTGTACTGCCCTGGAAATTGTGCTCAGTGAAATCTAACGGGTGAATTAATTATACTGCTGTGATGTTTTATTTACTTTATGTACTCCTGTGCACTAAATGTCCAATGGGAAAATTGTAATGCTGCCAAGCCTTGTACAACGTAAAAAATGTGTCAGCATGGTGCTACACAGCTACAGCTTTTAGTTTCTTATTAAGGTATAGTGGTCGTATTCATACCAACTGTTTGATTTAAACTGAGGAAATGAAAATACACATGTGGGTGCCAATATTACTAGGTTTTTGGACAAAATGTTATATATAATTTACCATGTCAAGAGATCAACATCTTTATATCTATATATCTACCATAATAAACAGTTCTTAACTACAAAATACACATCCTCCAGTGTATATAATTGCCATAATGCCCCATCGTCTAAGGTCATGTACACCGGCTCTTCTAATTGAGACAGAGTGTTACAGGAATGTCTTATAATAATGTATTGGACATAAACATATGCACATACACTTGCTGGAAGGATTCACTGCCATATCTATGCACTACAGTGCAGGAGTATATTCACTTCATTGAAAGTGACCATGCCTGGCTTAACTCAATTTCAGTTTCTGTTCTGTATACATGTGGCGGAGCATGGGAGTGAGTAATTACTTAAACTTTAGAGGTCAACTAGTGCAACAGGGTGTTATTCGTGTTTACAAAGTTCTCCATTTAGTTCAGCAAGTGATTTAATGACTTCAAATCTGAGCCCTAAAATAAAACAACACAAAATGTACTCTGAGTCTTTAAGTGAAAAACACTGCACTATTTTACTCTGCAAAATAAACTGCTGCCAAGCCCAGGATTAACTATTCATAGGAAATATAACAAACACATTTCAGATAGACAGAATAATGAACAGTCAAAAGGAAGCCATAAAATCTGCAATCTGTGTGGTCTGGTGCCATCACAAAAAACTTTGACAGAAAAAATCCACCCAGTGAGGCAGAGGAGGAGCAGGAGGAGCAGGAGGAGCAGGAAGAGGAAAGGTTGGAGGGCTCCCCATGCCGAATGACAAACCTTTGGGGAATATAGGAGAAGGTGGTGATGGAGCCAACGGAGGTGCCGCTCCCCTGCTCAGTGCCAATTTGCCACATTCTTCTATTTATAAGCATCAATTACCATAAAAAGTGGCTGCTTGTTAAGTATCAACAGAAATCACTCCCCCATGGTGCATCTGATAATGAGACCTCACACAGAGCTGAGGCTTGATGCGGCTCACCACTGTTTAGGCCATCCAGCTTCAAACCCCAGTTCCAGACCCCCCACCCCCACCCCCACCCCCACACCAACCCCAGCCCACAGACTGGAGGAAGGTGCACAGTACGAGGCAGCAGACCCTCCGGCTCCAACAGGTCTGCTGAATGAATGAGCAGCTAGATGCCGCCAATCTCCATGGGGTCAGAGCCAGGTTTACGCATCAACAAAGAGAAATGTCAGAGACCTCACAGGGAGAGACTACTGCAGAGGCTCCCGATTCTTCATCCTTACATGAAACATCACACAGATCAGTTTACATTTGCCTAATTACTCAACATCTAAACTCCGCTTCTTATTCGAGCAGTGAAACATTTGGCTCTGGATGGGAGTAGCTGGTGGCTCAGTGGGCTATAGAGGTTGAAAACATAAGAAACTCACGTGTTGTGTCAGCAGGTTGATGTGACTGGAGCTGGCATAGTGGCGAGCAACCTGCTTGTCAGCCAGCTTTTGTAGGGCTGAGATGAAGGCCTGCTGGTTAGACTGGGCAGACAAGGAGTTTAACTCCTTGAAGGTCCCCGCTGAGTTTGACTTCAGCTTGCTGGAGCTGCCCCTCCTGATCACTGACATACAGAATAACAAAAGACAAACGTGAGAGCATGGGAGTGAATTTTATAAACAGCAGCATAAAATTGTGTAAAATAGTGAGCGTACTTTGGCCTGCAGAGGTGGGTCTAGAGAGCTTCTGGGTATAGATGTGCGTGGCACTTGGGATGGAGGAGGCTGCTCCCGAGCTGGACGTCGATGAGGTAAAGGACTGAATCCTCCTGAGCGCCTGGGTTGACTGCCCAGCTGAGACTGTGTTAGAGCCAGTGGAAACAGCTGTCCATGTTGCTCTCGGGGGCTGTGTGATCACGACGGCAGAGGTGTATGCAGGAGGGTCGGAGAGAGTCTCAGAATGGCAGAACTGAGACTTTGCCAAGGACTGTGCGTAGGACGGTGGCTGAGGAGGTGGCGGGGGGGGCGGACAATGGAGAGGCAGGGACGTCGGGGAGGGAGAGCAGTGCTGCAGGTGAACATGTGTGCAGTCTAAACTCACAGGAAAGCTGGAGCAGTGCTGGGAGGCCTGGACCTCTGGCTGGGATTTACCAACTGCTGCCTGTTGGTCTTCAGGCAAACTACGGACAGAAGGCCGACTCCCAGTGGCCTTGATGTCTGGGTCACTGCTGACTTTCCCTGTGGAAAGCGAGGACTCTGAAGCGCTGGAATCCATTTTGGCCACAGGCAGAGCTGTTCAAAGGAGGAAAGAAGCCAGAGCTCCTTTATCATCAGTTAGCCATTCCTCGGCTCTGACACACATTTGTTTTCCCCCAATGAATGCTAATCGTTTAAAGCTGACCCCTTCTTCACCCCAGATGACTCAATCTTTATCCTTTTACTAAACAATTCCTGTTTACTGTGCTTGAATGATAAAATATTAGACATAAACCAGACCTACAGTAACAAGAATATGGGGAAAAAAGCCACGGGAGGAACTCACTTTTGGAATTATCACAGTTTACTGAATCTCCTGAGGCATTTACTTCATGAACGTCTTTCTTAAAACTCCTGACTTTTGTTCCTAGGAAGACGGTGGCAGATTTATTTTTCTGTGTGTAGAATGTCAGTACTTCCTCCAGATTGTTTTCACTGTTGAAAAAGAAAAAAAAAGGCAGAAGATAAATGTGTATAGCAGATTGAGATCAGTAGCATACATAGCTGGAAAAGTAAAGAGCCAAGCACTGAACAATGATAAGTGGGCTTGCCAATTCACTAACCTTGCTGCAGTGATGTACTCCTGAAACACCCTAGGATTAACACAATGCTCTTCTTTGCTATTCTCCTGTTTGTTCACCATATGTTCAGTTTCCTGAGAAGATAGGAAAGAATAAGACAGCAGGTTTTCACAATGTTTCCCATGTTTGCAACACGTCTTAGAAGTGTGATTCTGTGGTAAAGCTGGAGTCTGGGAATGGGTACCTTGTTGTAACAGTGGATAAACTCCCCTAGCTGGTGGGACAGGATGCGTCTGCGGTCTTGGAGTGGTAGCTGGCGACTGGGCAAGACCACCTTTATGTCTTGTTGAAGGTTACTGGCTGCTCTTCTCAGGAAGCGAATCACCAGCTCCTGTGCAGAAAAGAAAACATATTTTATTATCACTGCCCTGAATCACTGATTCATCCTGCGGCACTTACTCGAGCTGCCTGTGTGTTCTCCCTTCCGGGTTCAACGCCATTTAAAACATTGAGACCTTTGAATTTAATGGCCTGGAGATCGACTTCACATTGATTTCCCCCAAAGGTTTGAGGTCACTGATGATGATGATGACGATGATGATGTATGCCATTACAATGCAGACTTTCCAATCAGGCTAACTTTTACAGAAACCACGTTTTCCTTCTATGCGGCCACAAATGCCTCGTGAACATTTCAGCTACAGCAAGGGTACATATGAGTAACAGAATAATAATAAGGGGGAAACAGTGCCCCAGGGTATTCCACTCATGTCAATGTATTAGGAAAAGGAGATTAAAAAATGGTTATCATTGTACCATTTGGTCGTCGTCTTTGTCTGGCCAAGCTGGGATGGCGCTGGCTCTGCTCTCTGCCAACAGTCTTTGTTGGACTCGCAGCAGGTATGAGGAAAAGGCCATCCGGGCCTGCACTTTACTGGAGAGGAGAGGAAGATGCAGCAGAGAGAGAGAGGGAAATCCTCAAGAACTGCATAGGTAAAGCAATGTAAAGGGAAAGACACAGCAACGGTTGATAATAAACTTTATCCACTATGTCATCTGCTAGTTCACTTGACACTAAGAGTAAAGACTATTTAGTTGCATTGGAATCTGTCATAAGTCTGTTACAACAGAATGAACAAGCAGTTATATTCCTTCCTGACATTTCATCCAGCAAAAAAAAAAAAAGCAAAAACAGGTATGTATCACTTTCAGCCAAGAGTTGTTGAAACACAGTGTATCTTGTCCTGCACCGCTATCAAAATGATAAACTGTCTCTGTGGCCCAGGTGAACCTTTAAAGAGTCAGAACATTGTAGTCAGAAAAAAAATAAATGTTTTGGAAAAAGCTGTCAAACACAAACATCGATAGGCTGTACTATAATTTCCTTGCTTCAACAGTCCTGGCAGGCACTGAGGAATTTCTACAAAGTCAGACTTGTTATTGTAATTCCTCTTCAAATTATAATTTCAGCCACACTTTTAAAATCCACATGAGATTAGTCTTTGTTGCACTTAGGTACAGTGTGTCGTATGTGTTTGACAGTATATAGTATCTTCATTAAAACTAAAGAATATATTAAAAGTGAAGATGTTTTTATACTCAGCCAAATGGAAAGTATTATGCATGTTTATATCATCTTACCACAACTCCCTTCACTTCAAGAGTTGAGCATTAGCTACCACAGAATAAGATTTTATAAGAATTTATTAACAATGCAAGATTTAGCAAGACACAGGCAGTGGGGAGAACCAGACCCTTCGTTTTCCATGTGGTGGTACACAAGAGTAATGCTCAAAAATGGATCAAAACATAACATATTTAAAGAGGGTCTCAATGTCTTCTCATGCTCTCTGGTAGTGCACTTCATATTTGTCCTCATAAAATAGGAAAAGAGTGAGGCAGAAGAAAATACAGTAAGAGAAGAAGCAGCAGCCAACCTGAGCAGCAGCCCAGAATACAGACTGACCTGAGGTCCCACCCCTGGTGAAGGATGTTGAGCAGGTTGACTCTTGGCCTGGCATTGTGCGTGGCTGCCTCTGAGCTGGACAGAGCATCGCTGTGGCTGTGGCCCAGTGGTGGAGCCACTTGTTTTCTTTGCTCTGCTACCAAAGCCTTGTGAGAGACTGGCTCGAGAACTTGTTTTACCTCCTCTCTTTCCTCCTGAGCACACTCCTCTCCCTCCTGACTGCTGCTCGCAGTCGGAGAGGCCTTGGATTCCTTCCCTGAGGTATGCAGCATTGCAAGGAAAGATAAATATCAGTTGCATCGCTGGCATTTTGGATAACATACACACATACACTCAAAATAGGGGTTTTATTGTTGCTGCAATGAAATGAACTCATTCAGAGTCATATTTGGCCAACCTTTCCATGACACATGGGAGTTATTTATTGGAAACAAACGTGCATTAGCGTGTGATGTTGTCCCACTTAGCTACACTCTCTTCAGTCTTAGAAAAAAAGCAGTTTCCTGAATTGAGGCAGAACACATTGGGCCTACCCGATTCCTTCTTCCCTGCAGCAGAGCGATGAGTCAGGTGGCGCTGTCTCCTCTTACGCGCCTCCAGAGACAGCAGCTTCCTCTCATACTGGACGACGTGACAGCCGTGGACGGCGTCCACCTGCAGCTGCACATTCCCGTTCACATTCCTGAGAGACAGAACAAGACACGTCAACACAACGCTAATAACAACAACTATAATGATTTATGTGCGTATCATCTGCAATTACAAAGCAGAGCAATAGTTATGCATCTCAACTTTTAACTGAAGCCAGTTCTGAAGAGAGATTAGTGTGGTTGAGTAGCTTATCCAGAAGTTGACGCGAGAGACAATGATGGTCCAAAGGACAGAGGATAAATGGCAAATAAAAACAGCAACTGAAGTCTTGCAGCATTAACAGACTCCTTAATCTGGCTACCTAACAAATATGGAAAAATCATAGCTTACAAAAAAAAAAAATCCTGGGCTTAGTTGGGGGTCCAGATCTCCAGACAATATTGTGCAATAGTCAAAGCTGTGGTTAAAACTTAAAAGCACTGATTCAAGAAACATAAATGCACTTTGTATTAAAATAACAATAATGTGGTTCAATAAACAGGCGCAGTTCAACAGGCGCACTCAATGCCACATAGACACTGGGCGCGTAAATAGCTGACTGTGCAATATCTTTTCAGCTGTTCCTCTCACCTATCCAATCGAAAGACTAAACAAACACCACGTTTGAATGCAACCGCTTCCACAACTGATGGAGAGATTTATTCCCCAATCCCAACCACAATGGAAATGCTTACCTTCCATGGAAAAGTCTGTTCGCCAGCATGTCGTTCAGTGATGTCTTGGACTCCAGATATCCACTGAGAGAAGAAGGTAATAAGCAAATTACAATAAACATAAAGTCAGGAGCCCCAATGAGCCTCGACCTCATTATTTGCGACGAATGTGTTAAAATTAAGACTTCTGTGATGTAGCTACTCTGGAAGCAGCCACTATTAAACGCACCAATAATTTCCCAGACCGCACAATGATATGCTTTTAAAAATGCCACATAATCCCTGCTGCTAAGAGAGCCATGGATCTAATCAAGCAACAAATCCTCATATAGGAATAAGCACAAAACTGATTTCCTCTCTATTAGGGGCTTCAATGCCATTTCAACATACAGTCGCTGTGGGATAGACGCCTTTCTTGGAACATAATACACAGAGCTACACCTTAGTCTGCTGGTTAAATTAGTGACAGTCAAGAGGAGTCTGGCTTTAGGCAATGATTGCATTAATTTATCCTAAATGCCCCACTTATTTGCAGACAGTATTAATAATGAGCAACACAGACAACCACCCCTTGGGGATTACAAGCGAACTGTCTGTTCCTTTTTGGCTCAGCTTACCCATAGAGCTCCCATGTTTCTGCGGTGGGGAAGATCCTAATGAAGCCTCCTCGTCTCTCATACTCCTCCTTTATCCTCCTGAGCACTTTGATCTATATTAGTGAAAGAAAACCAAGACATGATCTGAAATAGACTCTGTTATAAAGACTTAATGTAAGTCCAGGTTCCCTAAATGTCTTCATTCGACACAATCCCACACAGACTACCATTGTTACGATCCTCACCTCCTCAGCAGTCAAGCTCAGAGTGCTGTCTCCTTGGCCTTGTTTAGGTCCCAGCTTGTCTTTTGACCCCTCTGTTTCTGGGTTACTGGCTGATGCAGGCCTCTGCTGCTACAAGGGACAAGAGTACAGATAATATCACTCTAAACTAATACCAGCCATGTACTGCCATTGCTCTAATTTAAGTATGCTCAAAGGTTGTAAATGCAATTCTTTGTAAATGCAAAAAAATGCAAGAAGTCATCTATTTCTGACAAACAACCTCCTGATCTGAAACCTAATTCTCATTTATGAATAGAAATTGTGCAAACTACGCCCTGTGTAACATAAAATACCCTCTCTTCTTTCCTCCCTGTCACACAAATGGAGCACTTTTGTTATGCATTGGCATTCCTGGCTGCATGCACTACCAGGCTGTGACTGACAACTTTGGCATGAAGGCTGAAACTTGGGCCAGACAGCGAGGCACAACCCCACAGGATCACATACAGAATTTGTGATCTAAATAGCAGGGGGATTACATTTAATTTTATCTGATGCGGCTGGGGGGATACAAAGGCAGCCAAAAAGTGACAAGGCTTATACTTCAGAAAAAGACTCAACTGTTGCCCCTAATCACAGTAAAGGGAGAGGACGGGTTCTCTGAAGGCCCCTGGAGTTCATCAACAGCCTCTGTGACAGTCTGTTTTTTTATGTATGTCTGTAACTAAGTCTATGTTCAAGAAAGTTTCTGAGTTTTCAGTCAAGTGGTGCATTGCAGCATTTAAAGCACTTGCTTAGTAAGGCCACTTTGCTAATGTACTGAGAATTATATTAAATACAGCATAAGGAATCAATACAAACAATCTGTCCGTCACTGTGAAAAATAGTAAAGCCACATAATCAAATAAGCAAAAGGCAGGAAGCAATTTCTCACCGGTAATGTCACAGGCATCAGAGGATTGCAAAAAAAGGACAAGACAAAAGAAGATTAATATGTCTGAGTCAGAAGAAAACTCACCACTCTTCTGTGTGCAGTGGCTGTCGGTGCAGAAAGAGGTTTCTAAGAGGCAATGGGTGAAGACAGTGAGTTGTGGGTGAGCACCAGCTTTACCGTTTAACCTTTATGAAGCCGCATACAGATACAGTATGCACGCCACATCAACATGCAACAATGAAGCGTTGTTCCTGTATCTGTATGTCTGAACAGGACCTTTACACATTATAAGGTGAAGCAGAAATCTGTCTGATTTAGTAATCTCCCTCCAGCAGATCCTGCGCCAAATCTGGGTGCAGTAGTCGAGTGGAGGGAGCCAAGTGCATTAGCAGTTGTGGCATCATTTGGCAATACGGCCTACAGAGAGCATTAGTCACTTGATTAGAAATGATAAAACAATAAGCCACACAGTGTAGCACTTACAAACTGATCTGAAACTGTCACTCAAGCACTGTAATTACATTAGCAGTTGTTTTGCATTACAGTGAACTTTCCGTGAGGGTAAGAGAAGAGCTCAATGGCAGTGGCAGGAATGTACTGCAAGCAACAGAGACATGAAGACAAGAATGGGAATGTTTCACAAGGAAGGGTGAATGAGTGCAACACTTGGCTTGGCTCTCTACTGTGTGTGTGTGTGTGTGTGTGTGTGTGTGTGTGTGTGTGTGTCCGCGCGTGTGTGTGAGCTTCCAGTACCTGTGTTTTTTGGGCTACTGGGGGCTTGAGGCTGGGGTCGAGGGTTACCCGGTCAGAGCGTGGCTGTCTCGATAGGGGGTCTTGACACACAAAGCCTGCGGGGACACAGAGGAGCCATAAAGGGGTATATCAATGACATCAGGTCTTAAATATCTTATTCATTCCCATGACCTTCATACATTGCATCAGTGTGTAAGAAGTAAAAGTAGAACCGGGGACACAGAGGCAATAAATTACATGTAAATCAACATTATCTTTAACAAAATCATGCTTACTCAAAGACATTATATTTGCATTCATACCGTTTTAGTCAAAAAAGAAAAAAACGTTTTGATGTGAGTTGCAGTAGATGAGAAGACATTTAACTAAATATGATGCTACAATCAGTATATAGTTAGCTTAAAATAAAGACTAGAAACAGGGATAAACCATAGACTGTATCTAAAGGTGGACAACTCAACAGTTCCCTAAAAGCGAAGCCAAAACATCCCGATTGCCCCCTGGTGGCTGGCTACATTATAGGTCATAAGCCCCGCCTCCTCCATGTTAGCACATGGTACAAACTGAAAAGTCAAAGTACATGTCAAATAAATGTTTCCCAAAGATGGTTTCTATCATTTTAGGTAGTTCTTCTTATGTTTTTTTAAGTGTTTGTTTTTTAATTAATTATTTGATGCTAACGAAACAGGGTGTCACATCAGGATTGACAACTAAGTGTTCTCGCGATTGGCTCAGACGGCTGTATAGGTAGGAACTCAATCACTACTGTGCAGACTCTGGCAAGATGGCAGCTCCCATATACGGGGAATTTTGGCTTCATTCTTTACAATGGGAGGAAGTGGAGACGAATCATCCACCTTTATATACAGTCTATGGTTTAAACAGCTAGCCTGGTTCTGTCCAAAGGTAGCTACATCTGTCTACCAGCACCTCTAAAGCTCATTAATTAACAAGTGATATTTTTTTTTTCCTGTAAAAACAACACAAAAAAAAGTTATATCTGGGGTTACGTGTCAGACTACTTTTTGTCTCTGAGCAGTTGCCAGGCAACTGGCTAGGAAGTTACAGCTCGTATCCCTCATTGTCACAGGTGTACAGGTGCTGGTAGGTGGATTTTGTTACCTGTCAGAGAGAGCCAGGCTAGCTGTTTCCGGACAGACATGAGAGTGGTATCGATCTTGACATCTCTATTCCTTTTAACTTTTTAGTCAGGGGACAAGTTTTCTTATAGTGACACTTTACTCTGGATTTTTACTGCTCCACATATTTACATTTTAGCTCTGTGATATTTGATAAGGGTGGGGGGAAAATTTTGAAATTCACATTTGCCACTAAGATGTTCCCACACAGTGAGTAAGATGTAAATCTCTGATCTTCTGTTTATTAATTCCCACACTCTCTCAAAGCTAACTAGTGGCCAAAGGTGTATCTTGCAGTCACACTTGAGTTGAATTAAGTCTATTGACAGCTTGGAGCCCGAGGCTATTTGTACTACCTCATCCAAGCCGTCAGGTAAGAATCAGGCCCCTGCCATGCTCTTGCCTAAACACAGCAATTATCACAAACATGGGTGACACGGAGCTGACAGCTACACACAGGCGGAAAATGAATGCTAATGGAATGCTATCATTATTTACAGGTCTGGGATGCAGCCCAAGTGTTATCAGCCAACAGCGACTTTGTTTGTTTGGTACATAATAGATGTGCTATGTTTTACATGCCACTGCTCATTTTCCCCAGACCCGCAGTAACGTCTCAGTCCAAAGATAACTGGCAATTTATGATTCTACTCTTTTATTTAATGAGCCAGAGGGGAGGGTTTCAAGCCACAGCATGGCCTAGGCTGAAACTTGCATGCATATTAATGTGCACGTACACACACGCAAGCACACACAAACAATAGCCATTCCTTTAATATCATTAGGCAGAGACCACAGATAGACTTAATGGTTCAGTGCCAGTTTAGATGGACGCCTGCTAATCAGAGGGCTCTGTGTATCCTGTGAATGGTAATAAGCATAAATCAGAGGATTAAGTGAAGTTAAATAATCAAGAGATTTACAAGGATAAAAAAAACTCTCAGTCTGAATGTGTGCACCTCTGTATGTGGTAGTTGTCAGGGCATGAGATTCTTCTGGGTTTAGGCTTACATATCACAAAATATTACAAGCGCCTTTTCTGCATGATAATTCAATAATTAAGAAGGAGGAGCCATAACAGTATTGTATAAGCAGTGTTTATCTCTGCCCTGGGCCAGGCATGTTTTTATGTCTTCACGCTAAAGATTGCTTTAGTTTGACATGTCCGATCCGGTTTCTTAAGAAAGGCTTAATGGCTACAAAACAACAAAGGCCTCTGTTGACAATTTTGTTCAAAAGTCATTTACTTCTAATTAATGAAGGCTGCAGTTTATTCTCTCAACACTGGAGCTCCCATTATGAAGCCATAAAGCTACTTTCTGCTGTCTGCACAAACACAACGAGTGGAACGTAGAAAAACATTAAACAACATTAAACCTGTCTGAAATCTGCTGGTTACAAGAAATGCCAACTACCATCTACGCCTTTGGAGTGGGACAAGTGAGGAAAATACAGCATCATTACAGTTCATTTCATATTAACTTCTCCAAAATTAACATCTTTATCCCAATTATATCACTCTGCAATGAATAATCTCGAAATTATATCTCAAGATAAATGTAGATGTTACCTTTTTTATTCTCCTTTCAAATCTAAAGTATAAGCTATTAAAGTTGAGCAGAGTTTTATAAGGAGTGGTTGATGAATTATTTCAAATATATGCATTGTTAGTAAAACCAAATCTCTAATCGTAATATTTTTTCTATGACTTTTAATGTGCTGTAAACTGCTGTAAGGTTTTTCCTCCTCTGTTAATTGTGTTGTGGTTAACAGAACTTAAAATGTGGAAGTTCAAGGCTTCTTTTCTTTTGATATATTTGATGGTCTTTACTTCACCAGCATATAATTTACGAACATAATGGATTAAAACATCTAGTTATAAGCAGTGAATTGATACAAACTAAATGCAATTATTTGTGCAAAACTTTGGAATCAAATGGAAGTTGCATGTAGCCATTGTTTCAGCATGCACTCACCCACAAGCGAAAACATGTCTGCAATCATGCTGGCCTTTATCTTCAGATCCAAGGGCGCATCACTGTAAATAAGTCGATACAAAAAAAAAAAAAAGGAAACAAAGAATACATATACAAGTGCAACATAGAGCTAAATTAGTCAACTTTCATAAGAACATACAGGTTACTTGTGTAATAAAGAATCAAATGATTAAGTCAATGTCACTCACCAGGCCAGGGAGGGAGAAAGGTTCACCTCTAACAACCAGGGTTTGAGATTGGAGTCAATGAGCACATCAAAACCATACAGTTCTACAGAGGCAAACACAAAATGAATCAAAGAGTTTTCACCACAGACTGGGAAGTCAGCAGAGAGTAAGCAGAATTAGAAACCTCTAAGATCTGCTCACTGAAAATAAAGGATGAAGGGTATCAAAGTCACAAGAGTTTTATCATAGCCCCGTTATGTGGCATTTGGCAACACGGCATATGCCATTCTGCTACTGATTACACGCATGTTATATACCCAATCACTCAAGAGAGAAACATTCACCAAAGCCTGCTACTGAGGGATTGGCTCAATTACACTAACTAAGTACATACACATTTCATCTGTCATGAAGTTGCTTACGTAAGACGGCAGATCAAAAACACGCTGTGGCTGTGAATATTTTCATACATACAGTCGATAATTTTCTCATGACAGGGAAGGTTAAACAGTCTACACATTGTCACGACATATTATCAAGAAGGACAACGTTCTAATGGGTACCAGAAAAAGCTTCATTCCCATCATAAAGTTGGTATCTTAATAAAATATGAACAAGAAGTACAACGCTGGAAATGTGACAGTGTGTCCAAAGAGAAAGAAACCTAGAGAATTAAAAGACCTTAAGCTATATATTGTATATATTTCAATCCAGTAATAGCTTAGCTATGACTGACACAATAAAAGCCTTATACAAAGTGGTAAGGATGTTCCCCCGTGTAAAAATGAATCAATTCTAGCCAAATTTTCCCTCTCGTTGACTGATATATGGCTCACTACGACAGAGTTGGCCTATGTGCCCCATGAAAGCCCTCACACTGCTCTGGGGAGTGTCACCCTATAAGCCAAGGACCCGCCAGCCCCAGCAGCAGCGTGCAGGGAAACCACAGTATTTTGCAGGGATAGGGCAAAGCCCAGCCATAGAGCCAGAGGAAAAAGCCTTCTAATAGCACTTCAAAAGAAAAGACTGTGTTGAGAATATGCCAGGGGGGTTGGGGGTTTCAAAGCTGCCATAACCAGCACTGTTTGTTCAGGCATCTCAGGTCAGTGCCAGTGTTAAGAATACAAAAGCCAGCGTGACAGCGAGCAATGGCTTGATATTGCACTTGGTTGAATAATGGTGGGCTGGGAAATTCTAGTTCAACAGGATAAGTTACATTTATCAGGCTGTACATTACTTTTGTAGCAGAATGTGGAGACACTGTCTGACAAAGAGCTTTGTCTAAGTCTTTGGTGGTGTGTTTGCTTTGAGATGTAACAAAGTCAATGGCTTTGTGACTAATTTGCTTGTTTGTCTAATCTCAGGCTGATCTTTGAACATGTGGTCTTATTTAATGTTTATTTTATTATGAGATTTGATATTGATTTCCTTAATCCAAGATAACATTAACTCTGAAATGTTCAAATTTATTTATCAGGAACTATAAGAACAGAGTGTGGATCTTTTGTCTATCAGTTTACAGTATAATGTTGTTTCCGGAATAACTATCAGCAGATAATCAGATAGTTTTGGTAATGTGCTATCCAAAGTCCCAGGCCGTATGCATTTAGTCTTTCAAATAAAGTACTGGTACGGTTGACTCATGATCCTCAGGGTTATCTCAGCTTTGGATGGGAGACTACAAATGTATAACATATAGCCTGTGTTACAAAATGGGGGCATGGAGTTTGAAAGACATGGGCATTTACCAGACAGGGAGACTCTAACATAAGACGCTATCAAATTGCATTATAAAAAATGTAGGATCCAGGGATTTTCCAGGCTGCTTTCATTTTGACCACTCCCTCATCTTAATGGAAGTACTCTTTTAAGACTGTAACATTTCCTCAAAACTTTCATTGTATGTTTTTTCTTTACTTATGTTTTCATTACAGTATTAAGGCTTACTTGGAGAAAATGAACACTGGATTTAGTTCTTTATTGCTATATTACGTGGGTCAGGAGCTCAAAATATGCTAACATCAGGAGGTCCAAATTGGTGTAAATGCAAACTGAACAACGTTTGCCATACATCCCTGAGCCAACACCTGCAACTGGAGCTGCTACTGCCATCTTTAACTTCTTTCACTTCTGAGGATGGACTGGACCCCCACTGCTCAACAGTACTCGCTTGAGCAGAGCACTGTGATTTTATTTTCCACTTGCAGGCTTATCCCATTCTATCCACTTTTGTGTGAAAACACACGCACAGATTCAGAGTCCAAAAATGAGACGGAGAGAGTGCCTGTGTCATAAAACATTATGCATTAGTCTTGGGGAACAGAGCGCTGGAATTAATGGGTTTGTGCCTGCAGTGCCTCACCAGTGGCACCACAACAACAGGGGAAAATGGGGACGTGTTACACCGCCTCACCAGCCCCCGACAAGCTGACTCCATGTGCTGCGCATTTTCCCCCAATTAACAGCAGACGCCGCTCGCTGCTAGACACGTTTGTTCTAAGGCTCGACCGCTGTGGGGGGAGCGCTGTTAAATTTGCCCGCAGAGAGCCCACAACAAGCAACACAGACAAGGAGAAGAGAGGCAGCGAACATCTACATCACACCCATTAAAGAGGGAGGAGGAGAAAAAATTGTGACAGTGAAAAGGGATGATGAAGAGCACTTTTCAGTTTTTTTATTTATTGGATGGGCGCTGCTGGAAACTTCACCACAAGAGACAAACGCCCAAAAACAATAATCTTCCCACCCTGGCCATGCAGCCTGTTGGTCCACAACAACAACAGCAACACAGTATTTCCTTTATGTGTGTTTTTTTCATAGGCGAGGACAATCGAATTACTTGCATCATTCTGAGATAAATTATTGTCACTGAACTGTTTCACTGCTGCTGCAGGGAGCACAGCGGAGCAGCTTGGAGCCACAATTATGAAAACACTCTGAGGACAACAAATTAAAGTTACAGTTAACACTCTATAGCCCTATTATGATAGCGGGGCCCAATCCATGAATCATTCTTAAAAAGATTTTGAATTATACAGCAGCCACACTGTCATCACAGGCATACCAACACTGTGCTGCAGTGTGGGAGTCTCTGACAAATGTAAAACAGGGAGAGTGGTTCACAGACGGGGGGGATCCAACCACACTCAGCACTTAATGAGGGACGTTCAGTGGAACACAGGACCAGTAAGTGGAATGTTTTGTGTGTAATAAAATAGGCCTTTGGCTTGGCTAATCAGATCTTAGTCAAAACATCTCGTAATCAGCATCCCTCAGCAAAAAGCCTGTCCATTAATCACACAGCAGTGGCAAGGAGCTGCATGGGTGGCATTTTCTCCCCACAGACACACACACACATTCACTCTCTCTCACACACACTTCTTACCAATGTAAAACAAAAAATCTGTTGTTTTTATTTCTTCCCACATGAGACATTACGAAAGCTATAAAAAGATTTTGTTACAGTGTGCCCATTTAGATACGGATGTGTAATTTGAGCAAAGGGAAGAAATCCCATTTGAAAACAATAAACATTGTATTAAAGGCATTAATAGATGTTAAAATGGCAGGGAACAATTTGCAGTAAATTAAGATTATAATGTGCTTTATGATCTTGCATGGCTCCCTTCCAGACCAGCCAGAGACCGTATAAAAACAATAAACAATGGCTGCTTTTATCTGCACATTCACTGCCCTAACATGCACATATTCGCTGCCCGGCATTCTGATGCTTTACCTGTTTGCTATTACAGGCAGCTGCCGAAGCCCAGGATGATTGCTGGGTACATTGTAGGTTGCAGGAGGAGTGGGAAAGTAGTAAGGATAAGTGCAAGAAGAAGAAAAAGGGAGCTGTAGCTGACAATGGCTGACTGAACATGACTCCTTGGTGGTTTGGATGGGTTTTATATAAGAGACAAGAAAAAGCCCACAAAGGTACACCTCCTTGAAGCCCTGTGTGTTTGTAAAAACATGTGCTTTACACTGGTTCCTACATGTCTCTGTATGCATACTGTCCATACATAGTCACGCACAGGGAGACTGCATGCAACATGGCCACACCGTGAGAGACAGATCAACAGAGAGAGGAGGAGGGTGGTCCTCTGGAACCGTCAGTGTCTCTCTTTGGAAACTTAATCCTGTAGACTATAAATGCTGCAATTAACTTGCTCGGGGCCATCTGAAGAAAACAAAATTACACTAGCTTCAATAGTAAACAGATATGGCTGAAGTAGGGTAAATGGCATGTTCACAGCAGACCACAGTGTATTAGGTGTCTTAGTAAAAGGTGTAGAACCTAATTGCTACACAATGACATTGATGTAGTATGTATGTCTCTACAGGTCTCCATAGGCTCATTTATAAGATTTCAAGGAACTATACCAAAGAAATATCAGATGCTTTTGTTCATGCAGAAGCATGAAGTTCTGTAAGTATGGTGCCGTGCAGTATGTCAAGTTACATGGTTTCACTGAACACTCCGTAAAGCATTTCTGCCATTGGGACATGGCAATGTTATTCCAGATTCACCTGAATGAGTGAATGAATGATATGATATGAAAAGGAGCAAACTTGTTTTTCATTCCTGATGTTCACTCTCACATGAAAGATATGTGGCATCTGGTTGTTTACTCATATTTATCAAGTGCATATGAGAGCCAGGTTGAGGCCTGGTAAGCAACATTTCCCTGTAAATACCCGCATAGTCACCATTCACACCCTGGGCTAATGTGGTTTTTCAACCTAGAAGTGATGCTCAGGGCGCAGATAGCATCTTTATGCAGGCGACTGTCTGATGGTTTGAGTCCATGCTGTTACGCGCCCAATACAGCCCAAACAACCACCAATCAGGGGGGTTATTATGTCTACAGAAGCCTGTCACAGCTGCGAAGCCCTTTATTTTTCTAACATCTGAGAGGTGAAAGAGAGTGTGAGCTGGATAGCGAGAATTATAAACAAACAGAAAAAGCAAGAGAAGAGGAAAAAGAGAGTGAAAAAGAGACAGCGGTGCTGAGGGAGGCTTGGCCAATGTGCTCGCTTTCAAACCCCAAATCTCAGAGAGACTGCCAGACAGAGAGAGAGAGCGCAGACAATTAGTGCCAACACTAACATGGGTAATGGCTCCAAAATGGAGTTCACACGAGCCCGCTGCCGGGCAGGAGCAGCCAAGAAAACAGTAAGCCTAAATCAGGCAGACCTGAATGGCAACAGAAAGGAGGAAGCAAATTCCTGCTTCAGTCAATAGGCCCTCCATGACCCGACAGCCAGTCAGAGGGCACGGACAGGCAGGAAGGCTCCCCACTGACGAATGACTGTCTACAACCTCAGCTATGATGGAACTGCTGGACAATGATTATGAAACTGAAAGGAAATGTGAGGGGTGTGGTCATGTGTATGACTGTGTGTGAGTGCATCTGCACTGCGAGCAAAAAAGGGAGTTTGTCCAGAGTTCAGATTTCAGGAAATTCTTGTGAAGCTGCAATTCTGAAGCATCATATTGTCCCGAACAGCTGGTATTACTGATGTTTAGATCAGTACAGTTGTAAACGTGTTAAACTCCGGCGGACGTGATTGATTTACTTACTGTACGGTCAAACACATTTTAAGAAGAGTATGAAATGATTACCAAAGCAGTTTGTTTTGTGAGGAACAAACATCTTGCAGGCGGTGGCTATCTGTAGTTCAGCACTCAGTACAGCTTTTATGATGAGGTCCTCCACCTGTCTCATCAGCACTGGAATAGGCAAAATTGAGAGATGATTTATCTGTGGCACTCTTATGCTTTTGTTAATTGATAGACAGTTTTTGTTGGCATCTGAAGGAAAAAACTGAGCAGGGGTTCAGAAATGCAAGTGCAAACTGGATCAATTTGACTCAAACAAAAAGGAAAAGATGAAAAGGATGAGAACAGGAAGAAAAGTAAGGTTTCACTCACATGTGGTGTCCTTCCCCTCCTGCTTCAAATACCTCAACACTGCACTCATACTCCACTTGTTCCCATAATCCTCAACTTCAGGGTCATCGCAACTGAAAAGGAAGAAATGCACTTCAAACGCTCAAGTCATAATAAATGGATGAGTCAATCTGGTTTCCCATAACAGCTCTCCATTCAATGTATGTTCATCATTGATGAAAGTTACCTGACGTAAGCGCAACTCTTTTTGTTCACGCTGTAGTTAGTGAGATGCATGAACGTGTTCTTAATGCTCTTTGAAGTCCGGTCGTACTTGACTGTGGCAAATCTGTGGACAGACAGTTTACTTGCACAAGAAAGAAAATAAACTTAACTTGTCGTCCAACAATTTCCCTACATATCTACCATAACGACCACAGCCATAAGGCTGACACTTGATTGAATGATGGGGGCACTCTGGAGAGAGATTATTTTCTGGCAGTGTTTGAGAGGAGTGGATGCCGCATGTGCAATAATGAGAATTCCTTGGCACGCACTGTGTACCTGAATACCAACACAACCCGAAGGAATGTCAAGAGATAAAAGCGTGATTCTGAAATTGGCCATGATTTATTGCTCACAGTTGATAATCAAGCCAGCATACAAGAGGGCGGTGGCACTCTGTTTCCAGCACGTACCCCTATCAGACTGAAGTGAAAAGAGACAATTGTTTCATAAATCATCTACCCTCTCCTGACCTACCTGTGCCTGACAACAGTCTTCTCTTGGGTTAATAAATGATCCTTGCTCTAAATACCAACATCCGATAAATATAGTGCAATTACACCAAGACACAATCAGCAACATTTGATGATGCACACATCCTACAGCCGGAACAATGGACCGCTTTGTTTCAAAGTCGCCACCACAACAACCACTGAACAGCAGCTGATCTGAAAACTTGAGGCTGCCCTCTTCTGGACACTGAATGAGTACCAGTGTACGTATGTGGAGCAAGTGCGTGGACCAGACAGCAGCTGCATCAGGCAACTGAAAAATGTGTTACAAGCCTGAAGGGCAGAGAGCTTAATTACTCATAATACACAACAGTAAACTATTCAAACTGTACGTGTGTAAAATACATACATTCTTAATACTGAATTAACTGTATTAAAACCTTTCACTTTCAGGGCTTTTATATGTTATTTATATCTTATTTAGTCAGAAGTCAAACCAAGAAAACAAACGTTATGCAGCTGTAAAAGTAAAATATCCATCTGCAGAAGCGCATGCTGGATTGAGAGCTAGTTGGTTAAATGTCAATTGTGGTGTTATATATATTTTTTTACCCCAAGAAGATCAGTGATCACTGTGTCCGGTTATCAATAATGTCGCAAACAACGCAAAACCCCACACAAAGCTCACCTGGCCAGGCCCTCCTCATACACATAGATGAGGAGTGGATCGTATGATGTGACCAACACGTACATCCGCACATCAAACTTGAACTCTGTGAACAAAAACACATGTTGGGATAATTCACACTGATTATTCGGAATGCCAAAAACAATGAATACAAATTAAGCCACATGCATAGCAACTGAGCAGCAAAGAAGAACTCACCGTCTATCAGCAGTGGGTTATTAATATAGCGAGACACCAAGATGTTTTCATCCATTGAAATCTGATTTGGCTGAAGATGACACACAGAAATAAAAATGTATGAATAGCATTTCCATGGCAGGTTTTTTGTGTCTCACAGCACTCCCACCATATATTAATTCACGCACAACAGCATTAAATACTGAATTCCAAACGGATGATGTGACACTGCTGTTAAGCATTAACATCAAAGAATCGTCCAAGCAAGAAGAGTTGGAAACTGCAGTGACACCGGCCATAGCAGGTCAACGTTAAATAACAGCCTATAAAAACACAATCTGGTGGTTTGGAGATGGGTCATTTATGAGGTTGAAATGTGTTGCAGGTGGCGAAGTTGAGAAGGGGACGGGGGGGGGCGGGGGGTAACTTCAGGGCTGGCTACAGTTAAGAGAAAACCTGAACCCAAAAAAATGAACGTATTTCTTTCTTCTCTCCAAATATCACTCTGGCATTCTTTCCACTGTTTCATAAAAGTGCCTGAGAAGAAGAAGGATCGTGCACATGTTTTTCAAGAGTGAGAACCTTGTCGAGCTCCTCCAAGAGCCAGGGCTTTGGAAGAGTGTGATTTACTCCACAAAGCTTATTAATGTCTGAAACACTGGTTGATACTTATTCAAAGGCAGCTGTATCTGTACAGCCCCCACCCCACCCTCACACACACACACACACACACACATCTAGCCAACAGGCTGTTTCAGTTCACACAGTATTTTACAGTTAACTCCCACTAGATTTGCTTAATGTGAATCTGTGTTAATACATGAATCAGAAGGAACTTAACTTCACACACAAACAGAAAAGCTGACACTGGCACTGTCAGTATTCTTTGGTTAGCTTAGCTTAGCATAAATATTAACTGTTTCCAGTCTGTGCTAACCTAAGCTAACTGTCTGCTGGCAGTAGCTTCAATGCTATCCTCCAGACTCTGTAGTGAGTGGTATCAATCTTCTCACCTCACTCGCAGCAGGAAAACAAAAGCTGTACGCTTGTTTCCGATAATGTCAAAATATCCCTTTCATACACAGCTTTACTCATACAGATCTCTCAATTTTTTTGCAACTTCTGTCCCATGTGCATGTGCCCACATACAAAGTGAGACAATGTGCTGTTTGAGTCCCTCATGTTTGTGCTGTTTGACCAGCTATAAACACAGTAACAAACAAAAAAGCATACAAAGAACATGGCTTTTAGGTGAACCCATTTCCTATCTATACAAACACATGTCTATTCACTCCGACCTCAATCTCAGGTTTATTTTGGTTCACTGCATTAGTCGGAAAGGGGTAATAGAGCAAAGGTTCCCAACCAGATTTTAGATTTAAGGGATAAGAAAAAAAACATTCACAACATTTTAACAGAATCATTCTTATCACGAGGTTCATTAACTTAGTTGACTTTTGCAGAGCTCTCAGCGGCGCAAACTATTATTACTCATTTGTTATTTTTTATTAATCGATTAAGTACATTTTCAAGCAAAAATGCCAAACATTCTCTCAAATGTGAGATTTTGCTGCTTTTCCCCATTTTACATTAAAGTAAACTGAATATCCTTTAGTTTTTAGACTTTTGGTCGTATAAAACAAACGTCACCTTGGGCTCTGGGAAATGATGATGTTTATTTTATTCTATTTTCCAATATTTTATAGATTAAACAGCAAATCAGTGACTTGATAAAATAATGGGCAGGTTAATCGGTAATGAAAATAATAAAGTTGCAGCCTTACATTCATCTCCCATGGCCTCTAGAAATCCTTCTAATCTCTCTCTCTCTCTCTAACTCTTTGATTAAACTGCTCACAACCTTTATGCACACTGAGGATATAACCTGTGCTGAGGTGTCACAAGTGTACATTGCTTCATTTACGGAGTCACAAGACTAAAAGGTTGAGAATGGCTAAAATAGAGAGTGATAACTCCAGTGGGCAAAAATCACTCACATTGCTGACCAAGTAGATGCCTCGCCCTCTTGAAGACGCTACTGGTTTAATAATCCACGGGCCCTTGTCCTTGGCAAAACAATCTGGCATTGAGGCAGACAGAAAGACAGATTTAGAATGTATATTTCGAATGGGCAATGGTTGTTAACAAATCGTGAAGAGGTGCCTTACTGCAGAATTCCTGGTACTCAGAGGGAAGCACAAAGGTCTGAGGAACAATGTGGAAGTTTTTGAAGCCATGAGTCTGCTGCATCCGCTGGATGTTTTTATACAGGCGGTCTTTGCGTGTCAATTCATACGACCTGGAAATGAAATGAGAAGAGCCGCCCCGTTTTAAAACCACTCCGGAGCTTCGATACCGACAGAAAAAAAATATATGCATACATAACAGCAATAGATCGCTCTGTGCATGATTCATCTGTGCATGATTCATTTCATGTTTCAGAGAGGCACCGGTCCAATCTAAATGCACTTTGCAGTGGAAGCCAACACACACATTGTCTGAGCTGACGTGCGTAGAATGGCTCAGCGGTGATATTTATAACACAGAAAACAACGGCAATACTCTCCAACATTTGAGCACTCTCTTATACCTGGGAAAGTGGTTGACTTTCTGAAAGTCTTGAAGGCTGCGTAGTATGTAAGGCTTGAGGTGAGATCCTGTCCACATGAGGTTAAAGTCATTACTGTTCGGGTGAACCTGAAAAATAAGACAGAAGGATTGACTTCAGTTGACACGCTGGTTAAAATCATTTAGACTCAGTACACACAGATCATTACAAAAAAGCGTAAAACCAAGTACAGCCATTGCTGTTCATACTGATTATGATCAGTAGAGTTTACAGTCACCAACAGAAGTGTGAGATTCTGACGATCTGATGATCACACATGACAGCTCGGTTAAATTAAATCTAAGAAGCAGATCAGACACTAACTTGGAAAAACGCAGCCTCATTTTAGAAATGATGGCAAGAGGAAGGCCAACTCACTGATTTTCATCACCCTCATATTATTTTATCTGTTTTTGGGGGGGTTTATTTCAACAATTTGTTAGGAGGCAGAATTCACATGTCTGCTCTGTGTCTAGGGGTGAGTCAGATGTTTGCAATAAAGCCTTATTAAAGTTTGGCTCTGTCGCGGCTGTGGTAGACACTCGTCTGCCTTTGATGATGGGCTAGCGGGAGTCAAGAAGCATTGAAATGACATAAAAAGGGAATTAATTGTAACGGCTTGGAGAGAGCAATAATGGGGATTGTGTGCCATTGTGAAACAGGATTAGTGCTCTTGAGGTCAGTTTGTTTTTTTCCATGGGTGCATTCCCGGGTTTTGACATCAGCATTATCAGTCAGAGGAAATAAAAACAACCTTACTATCCCTTATCCTACACAGCAGAGAGGTACATAAATAGCATGCGCAGTTTAAAACAATTCACTTTTGTACGATTCAGGCTAATCTTTTAAAATTGCACGATTTAGTGGAGAACATTACCTCATGGAATCCGTGATTGGTGAGTATTCCTCGTACCAGGCGGCTGTCTGTACGCACAATCTTGAAGGCCAGTTTGTAATGCTCTGAGCAAATGAAACACACGGGACAAACATTTTCTTAGTATCTCAACTTCTTGGAGGCTCCAAATTCATATTGTCATTTTTTGTTTCAGAGTTGTTTTGTAGCTTCAACAAATTGTAGTGTACCTCCAATAGAGCAGATGTTGCCATCTTTTGAAACAGCAGCTTCAGGGAAAAACAAGAGCACTGGGATGGTCTTGCTAAGGCCACTCCAGGAAATGCAGGGATGGTCTCTATAGTGGACAAACAATTAGATGATACACAGTCATAGTTAGAGGCCGATATTCTAAATCTGGCATGTCTGACAACTACGGAACAGTCAAAATTAAAATAATCTGGAGAAGAAAACATTTCACAGTGTGACAATATCATAGAGATGCTCAAGATCTTTGACATTCACTCCCAGATGATGGGAACTAGGCTGCGTGGCTAGTTTACCTAATGCTGAGGGAATGTTTCCTGACATGGTGTTTGTTTCAGTCAGGCAGATTACAGAGACTGAACCACACACTGTTTCAGGAGGCGATGGAAAATAACAAACCCAGGTCCTATACTAACAAACAGCCTTGTAATACTGCAGACGATCTGATAGTACCAGACACAGCCCGCTTATCATGAGCTAAAAATAAGATAAGGTAGCATGATGATGGAGTAGGACTCAATCAAGCATGGACAGTCCAGATAAGCGGGAGAGGCATGTAAACAATTGCTGCCCCTAGCTTAAGTATCCAGGTATGTCAGAAAGTACAGCAGATATCCTGTCCACTGGACACTGAGCCATTGTGCCCTGAAACAAGATATTTTCATAATATTAAGCCTGTTGTTTATTTTGAACATAAATCACTATCAAGACTATTGAGATACTATACGCACAAGACAAAAAGTCGATGTCATCACAGTAATATTTTAGCAAAGTATGACCATTTAAGTTGCCAATATTTGGTTAAATATGCAGATGGATTATTCGTTTTTAAAATACATAAAGGTCTTGCTCCTCTCATTCGATCTCAATTGATGAAGAAAACCACAACTAGGCACTTTATGAGCATCACTTACACTAGAATAGACGTCTGACTGATCATATGGAGCTTTTGCTAGAAGATTGCTTACTGGATAGACAACAGTGCCAAAACAGTTGCCCTGAATCCATGAATGTCCGGTAAGCATTTATTAAGTCTGCATGCTGATATGTGATCTGTAATATTATCAAGCACCTGTTCTTACGTTCATGTCCCTTGCATTATTTGCATTTATATACTGGAAATACTACATTTACTGTCACACCATCAAAACACCACTAGTCACCTGGGGATTCAATCCTGATAATAAGCAATCCAAACTAATTCAGGAGATGGAAATTAGCCTAAAAGCAGGCACAGTGGTTCTGTGTAAGGTATGTCTAAGTATAGCTTAAGAGGGAATTAGTTGGCAGAGACAAGACAATATAGGCCAACTGTTGCAGCTATGATCCAGAGCTAGACAGCCTTCTATCTCATGTAGTTAAACGTCATCAATTATGCAAAATTAACCTGAAGGCTTCATTTTTTTTTAAATGTGCATACATTATTCAACAGGGCTCAGGACACCTTCGGTAATCCCGCATAGATAACATTACACATTCACTAAACTACGACAAGCTTCAAAGACAAAGATTTTGGTACAGCTGAAAAATGAACGACTTTGATCAGCATGGTGTCACATGAATACAGTATTTAGAGGAAAGGTAATGTGAGGTATTCCAGGAGGATCAGTAGGCTAAGAACTGACCCTAAGAGAGGCGTTTTATTCCATCCCTAAGCTTTGATATTATGTTTCTGATGCTGGTTGCAGTATACCACGGTCACCATTATTTTATTCTACACTAGAGTATTCAGAACATCTGCAAACATGTAGTACAAACACTTACTCCTGCTCGTCATCTGAGGAGGATTCAGAGTCCTCCTTATCCTGGATCACAACTGGCATCTTTACAGAAAAAGGGGTCGACCTGCCTGGTGAAATCTTCCAGGGATCAAGTGTCTAGGTTTTACCATGGTACCTACCACCTCCAACTGCAAAAAAAAAAAAAAACACCATTGTCAATGAATAGCTCAGTACAACTCCAATTAACGCCAGTCCATTCATGCAACATATATTAATAACCATGTTCCTAAGGCTCGCTCACAAAGAATTTAACATTCGTACAGTCCTGAAACTGAAAGTGCTTAACATTTAGCACACGGTTAGCCGAGAACAGCTGCTTCGTAGTCTCTACCTGAAGTGGAAGTGACATTAACGCTATCTTTCTATTAATGTTACAGTACAGAGAAGACGTTAAGATTAAACCTAGGCAGACAGAACAACAAGCGTTAGCTAAAAAAGACTTACTGGCATGTTCAAGTAGGTATGGTAAGCTAACCAGGTAACGTCTGCTTAGTTTGACACCGCTTAAGTAGCCATTTTTATAATGCCATACACATAAACAGCAACGTAAACTCGCCTTTATTTCTGAGAGCCTGCTAACTGTTAGCTAGCTTGTATCACCGCGGCCAGTTGATCATCGCGGTTAATCTTCCCGGTAACTACAACAACTGAGTAGCAACAGTGCACGGAGCATGCGCACTGGCGGAGAATGTTTATTAGGCCACCTGACCAAAGTTTGCAGTGCAGTGCATCCATCCAGCGGCGAGGCGCGCGGTGGATGTCACAGTAAATATTAAACAAGAAGAGCTCATCTCCTCCTAAGTGTAAAATCGTAATTGTTCTCAAATAGCAGATGTGGTCGTAGGATAATAAACGTGTGCGATGAATTACATTTGGGTCTAAAAGTAATGAATGAAACCAGTGGATTGCATGGCTCACAAAACCTAACTGCTTATTACTGCTGTATATCAGTGTTTTTAGTGTTAAGTTGGTGTTTAAACGAGCACATATGTGACATAGAAAGTTAGTATTTGTAGAAAAACGTTTAATTAGGCCTACAAACACAATCAGATATGTTACTATTTATACCATTGATACACACATTACTTAGCAAAGATAACTGACAAACTGAAATACTTAAAATGTTGCAAATGGCCATTCAAAGTCACTGAATGATGTAACAACTTAGAAGTCTTTGAGCGGATTTGACTATTTAAACCGAAAATAGTCCACTCCTTCCACTGAAGCAGATTTAACGAAGACACAAGTCACTACAGAGCGTCCTCTCGCTCCACATCTGTTCTTTGTTCGAACGCAGCCTGACGTACAGTCTACAGGTGACTGGATGTCTTAATAGCTATTGGCTGGCGAAGAAATTAGGCGGAACCTGAACGCTGGTATGGGCCAATCATATGAATGGTATGATTGGATGGAGCCATTTCTTAAGCTCTGTTATTGGTCGACCCCACAGTCTAAGAATGACAGACTCACCATTGTGAAAAGAACACCATACTCTGTTGGCTTCAGTCCCACGTTATTATTTTATATCTAGTTCTCTTTTTCTCTCTCAGTAGCATGTACACACTGTAATTTGAGACGCCGACAGGTAAATATACGCACCATTCGTGTTATTTTTTATCATAATAGGATCATTATTTGTGTTAACCCGTTTACAGCAACGTTAGCCTTTTTCACGTTAGTTGTTGCTGAATGTCACCTGCTAGCTGACAGACAGTCAGTCTCCCTGTGATGCATTAGTCAGGTAACACACAGCAGACTGTTCAGTCTGTTATTCTGCCTGTAACAGAGCCTGCTAGCTGCCCTTGCACTGGCCTTCAGTTTGAAGTTGTTGATCCTGCAGTGAACAGACTTTTTGTCTCTGACAGGTGCATCTCACAGAAAGAAACAATGGGTCGCTTTCTGAACGTCCTGCGAAGCTGGCTGGTGATGGTGTCCGTCATCGCGATGGGAAACACCGTGCAGAGTTTCAGAGATCACAGTTTTTTGTCAGAGAAGCTCTACACAGGCACACCAGAGTTTGGTGAGCAAGCTAGGTTTGACTGACAAAACGTAATGGACATTACAGCTTGATAACACTATTAAATATCAGTATCAGTCAAGTGTTAAAGAATTGGTGATATGATGAAAAATCCCAACCAAATACAGTCAGATGTGATGTTATAAACCATCTGTATCATCACGTTTATGTAAACAATAACAACAGTTAACAATCTTCAATGTTAGACACACTGATACTGGATTTTTGAGGTCAATATTAATATCTGTGAGTTCAAACAACACTCCCTAGGTGCTGAGGAGCACAGATAAGAATACATTAAATGTTGTTATTAAAGAATTAAATATATGTACCAAACGGGACATTTCATAGTTAACAAAATAATCATGTCAGTGCTCTCTGGTGGACACTGCTAAAGGTGACAGTGTTTCTAAAGAATTTTTTTTTGACATTTCAGTACTTCAATTTCTCATAACTTATCAGCCAACATATACTGATAGCAATATAGTCTTTGTGATAAGCTAATATCAGTCTTTAATATTAATAATATAAATCTTTAATATTGGCCCAAACAATTTATCAATCAGGCTCTTATCAGACTTTTGTAAATACATGTATGTAGTCAGATTTGCCCTCTGCTGATTCTCCCCTGCATGGGATATACAGATGGCTATATCATATTTCTTTTTCCATACCTTCCCCGTTTCCTTAGTGAATGGTCTCCAAGCTCGAACATTTGGTATTTGGACGCTGCTCTCATCGATCATTCGCTGCGCCTGTGCCATTGATATCCAGAACAGAACGTAAGACAGCTTCTCACTTCCTGCACCTTTTTCCTGTTGGCCGTCTTGGTGTGTTCTTACTGTGTGTCACACCGGCTCCTGCAGGCTGTATCACATCACCTTATGGACGTTTGTGCTGGCGTTGGGCCACTTTCTGTCTGAAGCTTTCATCTACAAAACTGCTCCTCTGACCATCGGGGTCATGGCACCTCTCATCGTGGCAAGTGAGTGTGGACTATGCTGAGGAGTGATGGGAAATATATTTACATTATCCCTTCAATGATTATATTTTAGGTTTTAAAAGGTATTAAACATCCTAATAGTATCTTTGTGTATTTGTCTAGGTTTCTCTATTGTAGGAATGCTGATTGGATTCCAGTGTATCCCAGAGTCACAAGAGGAAGTCGGAGCACGACAGAAGAAGCGTAACTGAATCCCGGCAGTCAGATTTTCCACCAGACACATGTGGACTGTTCCCAGTGTGCTGCTTCTTGCCTTGAACAACACGAGATCTGGATTTAAACACATTTTCTATTGCAGCACTTCCTATAGACTATACACACCTCTGTCTGGGCGGAAGTTAATGTTTTTAATCAGATATTTTACTGCTGACAAAGGTGTGCTGGTTTATACTGTAGTTAATTTATTCTCAAGGGGGTCAATACATGGAGGTTTCATTTTGTTCATTTTGCATAACTGTGATCACAGCAAAAGAAAAAACATGTCAGTGCTGAATGACATCCATGTGTGTGCTCATTAAGAAGGTTTTAAAAAAACTTTATCAGGGTAATGGCTGTGGTGTCGCTGAGTGAAATGATCACAGAAATAATCCAGTGTAGATTCTTTCAGAATGCAGCAGATCACCGCTTCCTATATTTTTTTTAATTTATGATTTACCAAAGACCTCTGATGACTTAATTCATTACAAAGTACCACAAACACGTATATCAGAAATTATTCTTAATTTTCGTTCTGTGCTGTGAAACATTTGTACACCCTTTGAATTTGTACATAATTATTGTCCTATAAAACCCTTTTATGTAATAAAAATATATGATTTTTTTATGTTTTCTACTAAAGTAATAAGCAAATTATATGTATTTATCAACAACAAACGAAGAAACATCACTGAGACATCTTGTTTCCAAGGGTGTATTTGTGCTTTTGCATAGTTTTGATAAACATTGAATATTTTGTGCTGCTCAGATCTCATATTTGGGTTGAAACGAGAGGTGAGACAGCACTGTAAAATGTCCTAAAAATGCCACTGAAAGAACAAATAGCAGCTCTTAAAATCACATAAGAAAATAGGAAAAGACAACTAGCCACATCAAGTAAAACATATGGATGACAAACTGTTCACACACTGGTTACAAAGCATGAACTACATTTCTCAGGAACTACTCTTACATAAAAACATTTTCTTGTGCAAAATGACAACTGCAGTAGTTCGATTTGCTTCATCCTTCCATCCGATTTGTGCTGTGCGGTCATTCCTAATGTTTCAGACGCATGTCATTCGAGTTATTAATTAGTTACTAATGTCTATTAGAGATCACTTACAGGAACAAACAAGGACAAAACTGACCTTCCAAAGTGTACTAAGATGCACAGCATCAATCATACGTATAATCAGAAGTAACACTTCTGTGTGATCCTGAGTGGCAGGCAGAGATGATATGAAAGCCTTGTTGAGCCTCTGGGTAACCTGACTGCCATGACAGGAAAACACGTCACAGTTATTAGTCTGCATTTAACATATGTATTCTAAAAACAGAACACTCAAATGAACGCCTTCAGCAGAGTAAAGACTGACTTCAGTTGCACATAATACTAATCCAATGTTAGGAAACACTCACAGTTTAAATATTGCTGCATAGAACACTACATTAACATTAAACGGGAGGGACGGTAGAAGCTGAGGAAACTATTAAGTTAAAAGTGTTGCATTGTACTGACAAGATGTAAAACGCCTACATTGGATAATTTTGTCTAGGAATGTAAAGACCATTAAATTTCCAAGTGCATTCCCTTTGTACATGATTGTCTTGTGCTTGCTTTGGGATGAGCTAAGTTGCACTTGGGATATTAGTATGATATGTACGATTCACTCTCCACGTCATCACTCTTCACAGCAGCTTTTTCTTCTTCATGGCCATGTGTGCATGTTAATGCTTGTTGTCGGTATTTCTGTTTTTATCTGCACACGGTGTCTTTGACAGAGTCTGTCCTCCTTATAACTTCCTCTATTTCAGAATGATTTCAGGTGGAGTGACGCCTCCTTCTAGATCAGCTGTGTGCTTCTGTAAAGGACGTAGACAGAGAGCAATAATTCTAAACTCATCGCAGCATTCAGAAAGACAGCACAATGTTAACATAGACCAAAATGATGCTGCACTTGACTTGAGTATTAAACATCTCAAAACTTCTCTTGCATCAAATCAATGTACTCCTCTCAGTTAGTACTTGTCAGTTAATCACAAATGGTCTCTTAAAACTTTCCTTTAAAAATTTGATTTGGTTAAAGCAAAACAAGTTCACGCACAGTGACAACAACAAAAGCTACAACACTAGAAATGTCTCAAATCTTTATGATGGCTTTTATAGGAGGATGAAATCCCATTACACATAGATACATTGCTTTCTTTCACAGTAACAGCAGGTAACCCTGTTTATTTTCAGAGATGTGCAGCCAAATGTACTGTAGTTCAATAATTATTATTCATACCTATATTTATGTTTTCTTGAAGAATGAATAAAATATTCTGGAAGTTTTAGTGGCAATTTTAAATAGAAGATGAGGTAAAATCTTACTGGTTTTGAAGCTTAAAGGAGTGTGTGTCTCTTCCTTGGCAGGTGTTTGTTTTGGTTTTTGTGAGGTTGTGGGTTTATGTCAAGGCTGTTGTTGCCGGGAGTCGCTGCACGCTGTGGCCCCGTAGTCCTGCACCATTGACATGGAGCCTGTCAGCTGGAACCATAGCTTGGGTGTCACACCTCTAAAGGGCCCAGAGGAGCTACCTCATCCTTCACCGTCTCCTCCATACCACACAACCATCACCACCACCACCACCACCACCAGACTGCCATCCACCACGAGTATTTGTTTGGCATTATTTATTTAGATATATCTTATCTTATTCTTATTCACCAACAACAGATAATGTCCAATAGCTGTGCCTGCAGCATTCATTTTCTTACTGCTGGTCTCATTTCTAACAATTAAACAGAACTTGCTCATTCATAAAACGTGTCCTTGTTTGTGGTGGTCTATTCAATATTAAAATTCTGTTAGTATGGAGGATTACTGGAGGCTTTTTATATTTTAGCTGCAAGTGAGCAGCAGAAGACACAATGTGAAGTAAGATTTAGTTTAATATGGCATTCATTGTTAAAAATGCAAAGCTGATTCTGTGCAGCTGGAGGCCATTGAGTTGGGTTTGCTGTTTCACAAAATGTTATTATGTGATATGTTACATACATGTGAACCAGTGACCAAAAAGATGTCTTTGTTTCTGATGATGTATATCCCAGATTGACTACATAAATTGAACCTGATTTTAAGTAAAAAACAGTGGATTGCATTATTCATTATTTGAATGAATCTAAGAGGTTACTGATATGCTTGACAGCTGTGTCCTTTGCAAAAGTTAGAACAAAATTTGATTTATATAGCATAACATGGTAAACATGCAAGTGCTGTCAGACGAAGCAGAATTGTGCTTTCTGCAAACAGCATTTGAGAGTAGAAGATGATTTTAGTGAGTTTAGAGAGAAAGTTTGTGTACCTGTATTCGCTTGCATGCATGCCTGCAGCACTGCACTGCAGCGTGCGGACAGTGCATCCAGCCCAGAGCCAGAGCGGCATCTTACACATTCCTTCTCCAGAAGAATGTGAAGATCCTACCTAACTTCATGTAGCCCACACAGATATACTTACACTCACTGTCTGCACAGCCTGTAGGTTGGCCTTCTGTCGTCGGAGGTCAGACTTGATGAATCCTGTGATGAACACAGAGGACAGGACAAAGTTTAGCTTACGTTAAATTACGTATGGTCCAGGTAGACTTTCAGTTTAAACATTACAGCCAGACACCGTATCTTGGCTGGGAAAATAGTAAAATACTGTTTTAATGCACACTCAATATATGGCCTGAAGTAACCATTAAAAGTTATGGAATTTACTACAAAGAGTTTTTAGAGAATTTACTACAAGAGCATCATTTTTGGGATTAATAAACTGCTGTTTGATGGAGCACTAACATTGAATTATGCATTTAATAAATAGAGATTCTTCATTCAGTCACTAGGGGTGCCCTCATCTCAAAGATATGATATGCATAGGTGGTTGGGGACATGTCCCCCGAGCTTGTTGCTTTGAATGTTTTGAGAAGCCCCACCTCTTAAATAAACAGTGTGTTAAAGTTCCCTCTAATATCACCCATACACATTTCCACAGTTGCTGATGATGAGTTCAATGTTCACTGTTGTTTTGACGGTTGTTCTGTATTGTTACAGGAAAGGACGATGGGCAAACAGAGGAGAAGTTAATATCTTACCTGTCAGTATCGCTCCTATTAGCAGAAAAATAGTCAGGAAGATGTTTCCCGCTAAAGTGCCCCATTTATCAATAATCTTCCCTTGGGAGATGGTGAAAATGATTCCAAAGATCTAAAATGAGATGGAAAAAAATGTTTTTGTATTCCATCTATGTTTCATCATCATCAACTTCACATTTAACCGTCCTAATGTTACTGACCTGAGCTGCACAGTTAAGCAGTCCAGATGAGGTTCCCTCTGATTCTGGATAGGTGAGCTCTACTGCAAACTCAAAGCCCAGAGGTAGATATCCAGTCATGAAGAAGCTGCAGACAGACAGACAAACACTGAATGTCAAATTAAATGTAAAAAATAAAAGTTTAGTGATCTGCAGTATTTTTCATCCCAACCAAGGAATAGAAAAACACCGTACCAATTTAAAAGTAGGGCAAGTATATATTTTGGTATAATACATTCTGTCTGGGTTGTGAATGAAAAACCAGACAAAGGGATTGCTATGGAAACCAGCTATGGGAATAATCAGCTTACCATAAATAGCAATAATTGTAAGGACAAACCATGTGGACTGGGGAATCGGAAGAACGTTAATTTCGCTTTGACAAAGAAGCACCAATGCCAGATGAGAGAAAAGCAAAGAAACATGAACTACAAACATGTTCATCAGTGTTTTAAGGCATTATTAGCTAAACCTGAGAACTGTGGACATCAAATGTGACATTTATAGCTTAAATGTCTCTGTCAGGGTTCCCAGGCTCACTTGAATATCAAATTGAATGACATTAATGGATTCACAATAATATTTAGTCAAAATTAATGACTCAAGATTGGCACGTTTTGGGGTGAGGCATTATTCAAAATGAAACATTTTCACTTGTGATCATGATGATTTCAAAAAATCCTGATATGAATGGATAATAATATCATTGGGCTTTCCTTCCATTGAAATGTTTTCTTCAGGATCCAAAGTCAAGCAGTGATAAGGTCACTCTGAACTTTGAACTCTGAACCAAACAGTTTTCTTGAAACAAACCAAATGATGAGAACCTGCAGCCACATTTCCACTTGTTTACTGGTCAGAATAAAATAAATTATACACAGGGCTATCAAATGCTGGCTAGTAACCTGACAATATGGCCTGCCAGACTTAATTTGTACCCACATTTTGCTGGCTGGGCGAGTATTATGGTATTTTCAAGCCCTGGCTGTGATGTTTATGACCTTATGACATTCACTCTGTAATGGTTACCTACCCTAAAACTCCAGCTGTGACAAACACCACCCACAGGTGACCCAGGTTGAGGGTGAAGGCGTAGACCAGCATCCCAAACAAAGAGAGGAGATATACAACCAAGGTGGTTTGTCTGAGGAGACAGTGCAGGAATATCAATCATATAGTTTGATCGACAATATGATCAACCGTCGTATGCATTTACACACAGCACACCCAGTTGGTAGCTATATGTTAAAAGACTATTGTAAAGACTCTCAGATCATCTATGTAAGCAAAGGCAACATCCAACTTCAGTGCTCATTAAAAAAAATCTCCATAGATTCCAACACCTGTGAGGACTGATGGTTATATGATGCACACTGCGTTTACATAACGCAGATCCCACACTCTCATCACTTTAATAATTTAGTCTGCAAGAAATTCTTTACGAAAAGCATAACTCATCTGTACAACCAGAAGCATAACCCGGGCCATCTGCACAAACAGCCAGGCTTACTCTGGTGAAGCTGTCTCTCGTACAACCACGCGTAAAATATTGCTGCAAAACATTTTTGTTAATATAACATAGTCCTTTGATTCTCTCCTACATGAGACAATAGGAGTGTGAGGGCCAACATAATACATCCAGGCTTGACTGCTTTGTCAGCGAAGCATCCTAATGGCATGCAAGGAATCCGAGGATTTTTTTTCCCAGTAATAATAGTTTTTATGCCAGATCACGGAAGCCAGTGTACTAAACATCTAACAGAAAACTGCTGAAAATAAGTGAAGAATAAGTAAAAGTACTGATATGTTTAATCAAGACAAAATAATAGCATCAATTATCATATCTCAATCAAATAGCTTCCCTTTTAAGATTGAGTTATTAGTATTTTCCATGTTTAATAAAGTGGCACAAGGCCTGAGATGCGACCTAGGAGGACCAGCAGAGTACAGCCTGTCAGTTCAGATAAGCAGAGACGAACGTCAGATATAAAACTCCGTTCCACTGGATTCAAATTCGTGCCCACTTTGAACAAAAGCTTTAATTCACTTGGACATCTCACTGTGAATGGATGACTGAAAAGACATCCATGCAAGGAGTCCATGTTTTAAAGCACAGCTAACACCACAGCAAACAAGACTGTTGACCCTGAAGATTGACAAATACATTGGAGCGCTTCCTTTCAGAGATCACGTGAGGTTCTGGTATCACAGATTCACATGAAGCACATGAAGCTAAAACATTTTTTCACATGCTAGCAGTGCGGCTCTATAGATGGCGATGTCTATCTGATGGTCCAACACAAATAGACGGAAATGTCTCGGTAGCAATTGAATGGATTGCTGTGATATTTTGTACAGACCTTCATGGTCCCCAGACGATGAATCCTTATGACCTTGTTGAACTTTTCCTCTAGTGCCACCATGAGGTGGACATTTGTGGTTTTGACTGTCATGACATTTCTATGTTCCCCACAAAATCAAAAGTCCGAAGTTGGAATTAGTCCAATACTTTTATGGTTTATAAACATAAAAGTATTACTTTTATGGTTTATAACCATTTTATCCATATTTACTTTTAACTATAAAAGTACGTTTATGGTATACAACTATAAAACATAAAAGTTTTACTTTTAACCATAAAAGTACTTTTATGGTTTACAACCATAAAAGTTTTGGACTTATAAATATGAAAGTAGTGCCTCACAAAGCTGCTAGCATGGCTGTACAGTCTTCTTCTCAATGTCATTGTTCATTTCCTAATGGGACCTTGTTGAACCCTCAGAATACTCTGATGAAAGGAAATAAACACAACTGATTTCCAATAATATTTGTCCAGGCAGATGAAGGTTAAGGAGGGAGAGAACCCTACAGGGAGACTTTGGTTGAGTTTTGATTTCTTCTCAATGCCTGGAAGCATTACTTAAGTTCAGTTTGGGATTGTTTTTGCCCTTTTCTAATCTTACTTGTAGGTTTTGGTCTTGTCCAGCCAAATGCCACATATGAGGGACCCCACCATGCCAGCAACGACAATGGTCAGACCAATTCTCCCAGCATTCACCTCTTCACCCTGAGAAGAAAAACATTGACATTTCTAGTTTTGCTTAACAGACCGTACAAGACATCTGTGGCCTGCAGTTATCTTGTCTTGAAAGCTCTGGAACATAACAAGACCCCAGTTATCCCTGTCAGGGCCATCTCCTCAGCAGGTTTTTAGTTATCGGTGTCAAAGAAAAACCACACAAATGTCTACATCTGGGCCTATTGACACTGAGTATATAGCAGGAAAAATTGTAAGAGGAGGTAAGGAAGGAAGAAAGGAAGAAACTGAAGAAAGAAAGAAACACAGAAAGAGAAATGAAAGCTCATCTGGTTGGAAATAAACATAGGGCAGTAGCATTGTTTTACAGCAGACACGCTAGGACTTACAGGATAGTGTTCAATGATCATCCGATTCAACAATGTGGATACAGCGTAGAAGCAGCCAACGTTGAGCCCTACAGACAACAAACACAGATCAGTGTCTGTCTATTCTGAGAAGACCTGTAGGGAAAGGAGAACGTCCAGATGGGACCTTGTGCTTCCCCTTAAAAACACAACTTCAACTGACAACTTCACACATCAAGTCCATAGCTGCCTTTAGACTTTGTCATTTCTTGGCTCAAAGCATTTATTTAGCAAGTTTATGCTGGTGCACATGTGAGTCGACAGCTGTTGGTGTTAAAATCTCTCTAGACACAAAAGGACCTTTAAATTCCTGTGTTCAGACAAGCGTACACATTTACAACTAAATCAATTTAACACGGCTTACACTGTCAATCATTAACATTGTCCTCATTAAATAGTGACCTTTGAGTAAAATAAAGTGACATCTCAAAAGACCTTTAAATCAATGCTATGTGTTATGGTGACACATCCTCATATCTGCACACCATCAGCCGATGAAGACGGTGAGTTCCCAAAAATATGACACATACGAATATGTGGTAGCTTCAATTTTAGACACCTATTTTGAGGCTTTGACATCTTTGTTACCTTTCACCTCAATATTGCAACAACATTATAGCCTTGAAGACATGGCTCTGAATCACAGATAAGAATTTATCAATATGAACAATAAACCATGTCGTAGCGTTTGTGCAATAGGTTTGTATGGTTGTGTATGAGTATGTGTATGTGTCTTTAATATTTCTAAAAATCTTCTGTAATGTTTTATGTCTGTGAATTGTATATAGTATTTTAGTTTTGGAAACTGCAGTGCGGAGTCTGAGAAAACAAATAAAGTAGTAATAATGTTAAATACATATTTGTTTAGGCTTTTACTTCTTCATTAACTTTGACCTAATTATTGCAACAACATCAAGTATGAAAGTAAGATGTTGGAGCGCGTTTTCATTTTTTGTTTGTTTTATGACATTATATAGCCTAAACAATTAAATACAAGAATTAACAGCATATTAATCATTAGTAGCAGCCCTACATAAACATCAGTGAAGAATCAATAGCCAAGTGGTTTAAGTTGTAAATACAAAAATCCTAAAGGCCTGTTCCTCCAGACAAGGTGTCAATACACAAAAGTCCACCAGTCTGATTGTGGAAGTATGAACAGATTAAGACAACAGGTAAGGACCCACCATAGCTGACCACCAGGAGCATGAAGGGCTTGTTGCACAGCAGCCTCAGGATAGAAGCTGTGTACGAGTACTCGTCGGGGGGGTTGTTCCTGGTCTGAGCCTGGGCTTGGGAGGGAGGGATATCTGGTCTCTCCTGAAACACTGGGAAAATAATCGCACTGCATTTCAGGAGGTCACTTGCGTGTGTAGGATACAAGACATTACAGTAACAGTGGAATAAAAATAGGTCTGTCTGTGTGTGTGTGTGTGTGTGTGTGTGTGTGTGTATGTGTGTGTGTGTGTGTCTTCAGTCCTCAGAAGAGAAGATAATTCGGTTTCCAAAACTTTTGCATCATCAACAACCTCAACGTGCTCAGCTACACGCTGTTTTCCGCCCATCATCTGTGTGACAATAAGCCAACAGCAGTCAATCATTAGCAATCATTACCAGTGATTTGATTTCGAATACTTTTATTGGCTTTAGTCAAATTGTTTGTGTGCTTTTTCTATTTCTCCTTCCTGTCGCATTAGCTTAATTTGATTGACTTTGTATCAACTCTCTACCAAAAGAAGAAAAAATAATCTTTTTTTTTGGATACACTAATGCCACATTCTCCACACTAATTTGTAATACTTTTCTTTGACTGGATCCTATATCTGATCTGATATAATTAATATTATCACCACACCCTTGAAACATAAACTCAGTATCACATTAGAGTGGCCAGACTGTAACCCTAACCCAATGTTTGCACACACAACACTTTTCTTTATTTCTGCTTCTGTTCTTCTTAATTTTTCATCTCCTGTGTTATCACATGACTACAGTTGCATAATTAGGTCACAACTGAGCAGAATATATCTGCTGCGGAAGACTATGAGAGGGAAGATGATTTCATAAAACACTTCCATGACTCCCTTAGTTCCTGCTTGTATTTCACATCATGTTCGAACACATCTCTTCAAAAGGCGGACAATTAAAGCAATTACTGCATCTGCTCTTCTGGTGGACTTTTTTGGTAGAAAGCACATCTCAAGGAGACTCAGTTTTCCAGCAGTGCTGCCTGAGGAGCCTAACAACCAGATATCAGAAGCTCTACCATATAACAGTGAATAAAAGTGTATGTCAAATTATGAACCCTAATGTTGCAAAACTCCCTTTTTGTTCTCATCTAAAAATATCCCTACAAGGCCAACTAAAAGAGGTCAAAGTCCACTGGCATTGCTGGGAGGAACAAAGGATGTGAAGTGAGGTAACAGCTTGGTCACAATCCCTACCACTGACTGTCAAGATGACTCTTTGCTTCAAAAATTTTCACAACCATGACTGTGGGAGTAATATGACATTGAAAGGGACTCACGGCATGACTGAGCAAAGAGCCCTGAAAGCTCTTACCCACTCAATGAGCCTGTGGATGTGAATATAGTCATCTTCCCCTGCAGACTTACCGATGATCACGATGACAAAGATGAAGGTGGCAACTCCAGCGCTGATGTAGAACATGATTCTGATGTGGTACTCCAGCTCATTTATATCGTCCACATTAGGCACCAGGAGGGGTGGAATCAGGAACCCAATGGCAATACCCAACTGTGGGTGAGAGGCACAAAATTAAAAGATGACTCTGCATCTCTGGCTAATGACTAAACAATACACACAGCTGGAGTCAGTACACATAATTAAAGGAGGTGTTTGTAAGTTTTTTTTAAAAGAAGAGCAAATGTTTGTCTGATTGGCATTTGACTGCTTGACATTTGTGTGAGTGATGTTTACATGTAAACACATCAGTAATACATGCTTATTTACCGTATGTAGTGACTACAATCAAAATGCGTCCAAGGAGGGGTGTTAAAGGAGTAGTTTGACATTTTGGGAAATATGTTTGTTTCTATTCAGAGTTGGATGAGAAAATACCACTCTCACATCCGTATGGTAAATATTAAGTTACAGCCATGTGATGATTAGCTTAGTTTAGTATAGAGACTGTAAAACTGGGGGGAGCAGTTAGCCTGGCTCTGCCTACAAGCATCTCTAAAGCTCACAATCTTGTTATATCTTGTTTGTTTAATCCGTACAAAAAACCGAAATTACATCCCAGAGGGATACCAGCCATGGTCCATCCTGTCCCGGGGAAAGGTGAGGGAAGGAAAAGGGCAAAAAGTGACAAGACACTTTCCTTAAGAAAGAACAAACCCGTTGAACGGTGTCTGAGGCATGCAAGCACAGTCCCCTGGGAATGTTACAGCCACCATGATTTACAGATCTGCACCTGTTACCCTCTACATATACAAACACACTTGAAACTTTGCTATATTGATGTTACATATCTAATAAGCTACTTGAACAATCATTAACTTACCATGCGGTAAGTTTGCGGGAGAAAGCTTTATAAAATATTCACAGGAACCTATAAAAGATCTCTACAACACAGTAACTGGAGAATCCTCTCTGTCTAATCACTGTCGAAGGAAAGAAAGGACACTGTTTCTCTATTCTTTGCACCTTTTGGATAAGTAGAGTGAGACATGCTCACTTGTCAAAAATGCAAAACAAGCATATTCTCAGTTGGTGCAAATCAGTTCAGGGATGGCCTCTTATGAAGTTACTTTTGGCACACAAACTGTTGATCTGTGTGATCTTCAAAGCATCACAAGCCGTCATGGAATTCCTACCTACTTTTTGTTCATGTGAACTATATTTCTAAACATCCAAGGGGATATATTAACAACTTCATCTTGAAAACTTGGAAGCATCAGGTTTAGGGACCGGAGCCAAAGGAATGAAGTCGTGGTGAGCAAGTAAACATCAACAACAATGTGTTCTTTTATCTTCAACATTGGGGAACAGGAGTTAAGGACAAAACAAGAGCATGCATGACAATGACCGGTGCGCAGTGTTTGGTCTAACGCAACCGAGCTTCATTTGAAGAAAAAACAGCTAAGCTTCAAAGGGTAACGAACATGAGAGCGGTCAGATATCTTTTGATGGTGTATGTTTATGTACAGCGTTAAAAGATCGTGGTGTGGTCACTAGACATTCATAAATAGTCTAATAGATAAGATCTGCTGCAGTATACAGTGAGTTTTATTGGAAAGAGTTCAATTGAATTACTCCCTTTGGAAATTACTCAAGCTTGCAAAAAAACTTTAAAAACTGTGTCACTCTACTGCAAAACTTTATCATATCTGTAACAAAGTGGTGTTGGTCTTCTTAAGTGAAAGAGACATTAACCATGACATGAGACCACACACCCTCCCTCACTAGATTGCCATGGATACAGCATTCTAAGTGTATTCTCATAGTACAGTTAATTCACTCCAAGCCTGGGAACTTGTTCAGCAGAAGATGTTTCAAGCAGTGGAAGTCACCCACCATCCCACGCAATTTCCCCTGGCTAGGAAGATAAGACCTCGCATACACACATACACTCTGACATATCTGCTTCCTCTCCTCCCAGTTTGAGAAAATCTTTATCCCACACCTGTTGCATGTGTACACTGGGAGTGGCAGACTTGTTTTATATATAATTTATGAGCTTGATTGAAACTCATGTTAACTTTAACTTTAATTATTCCAGCACTTCTTTTCTGGTTTCTGCTTAAATTGAACTTGTTTGCATAAGATTTCCTATTGACAGTGTTTTGAGTTCAAGACTAACGAATATGTATTAAGAAATTGTTTACACTAGGCTCTTGCATTTAGACAAAGTAACTAAGCTGTCCCCAGAAAATGAATAAAGCCCTAACCCTGACAACCTAAAAGTAAACTGTTAGCTAATACGGTACTTTTACAGCTGACACACACAAAAAATACACTTTATTCCTCAACTACCATATACCATTGGTATGTGAGAAATCCTGAGGTAATTTTAACAGAACTGGAACTCACAATGTGCGTGATTGGTTCTGCAAGTTAACATGTATCGCTTCTCTAAGATCCGTTTTCGTCTGTTGCGAGCTGAAACGGTTGTACATTTTTTTCGCCAACGGCTTTGTTAAACCTACTGACTCAAGAAGAAGGTCGGTTACAGAATTCACAGGAACAGACAGACAGACTCAGTCACACATTCAGCATTAGGTACCTGTCTGTTTTAGCACAGTGCCATTCAGATAGTGAGATGATAGAGCTCTCATTCACTCTTTCTCGCCAACCAACACACACATAGAGTTCTTTTAACACCAATATGAGAAGTTTAGAACACCATACAGGCACTGATACATTTTGAGCCCAACAGGAAAATAGAGACACATCTGGTTTCCCAGAACGCCAATGAAACAGGCGGTTGACACTTCCATCTGCCCAAACCACACGGACGCAAGTCTGGATGGGATGCCCAGGATATAAACAGCTGCCACCGAACACACAAACTGTCCAAAGAAGGTCATGGCACACATGTCGGGGTGGGCCGTGCTTGTCTTGATCTAGGCTCCAATGCAATTGAAGGCTGAGCCCACCACCAAGACATCCATCATGCCCCGGTTGTCGAGCAGTCAAATGACGGGCAGGATGAGGAGGATGTAGGTGAAGGAATAGATCATGGACAGCCAGTCAACGCTTCCCTTCTCCTTCAGGTTAACACTTGGAGGGAAGGGGAAACATTTTTCCTTGTGTGTGCACAACTGTGGCAATTTACCTGACTTACCCCTCACAGCCAGCAGGTACTTCCTACACTGAGAAGCTGAAAAACAGGTTTTCAGCCAACGACTCGGCGTCAGTGTGAAGAGGCCTGAAGAACCATCTGGAGAACCATCAACTGGCTGACGACATGAATGTGTTCTATTGTAGATTCGATAACCCCACATTCACACCCCTCACCCACTCGGACAATGAACAACCCCTCACAACACTTGCCACCCTCTCCCCCCTCCTGTCTGATCCCCCACCTGCACTCAAGATCAGTGAAGAGGTTGTGAGTCGGCTCTTTCACAGACAGAAGATCAGGAAGGCACCAGGCCCAGATGGCGTCTCACCCTCCTGTTTAAAAGTCTGCGCTGATCAGCTGGCCCCCATCTTCACGCAGATCTTCAACAGATCACTGGAGCTGTGTGAAGTCCCCTCGATCCACGATTATCCCGGTCCCCAAAAAACCCTCCATTCAGGGCTAAATGACTACCGGCCCGTCGCCCTGACATCTGTAGTCATGAAGTCCTTTGAAAGTCTGGTGTTGGCCCACTTGAAGGGCATCACAGGCCCCCTGCTGGACCCCCTGCATTTTGCCTA
>JAVQJL010084271.1:0-26151 GCA_036024295.1 Nannoperca obscura
CCACATTTTATTTTTTTATTTTTTATTTTTTATTTTTTTTACACACACACATATATATATATATATATATATATATATATATATATATATATATATATAGCTTTAATCTCTCTTTACACTGTTATACCAGTTATGATTGATTGAAAATGTCTTTATATCTGCTGCAACTCATTAGTGTTATAAACCATTTAATTACCAGTAAGATAACCCAAAATATATAGTGAGTGTATGACTGATAAGGCAATGCAGTGACTGTGAGTTGGAAAAATAGGGTTTTATCATTCATGTTTTTTATGTGGTGAATGTCGAAGCTTTTGGCCCAGACTAAACATTAGCATACTGCTCGTGAAATATTGAGATTGTTCCCCTCAACATCAACAATTTACACTAAATCTCAAAATCTGCACACACACACACGGACACACAGTAGGCAAGGGCATCGGCACAAATCTTCACACGCCACATACTAGAACGGTTTCAATTCATTGGGATATATTTACTCACACTGTTTAACAGGCTATGAAAAGGTGTAAGAGAGAAATGCTGACACCTATGCTGCTGGAACCATTTGTGTTATGATCGATCAGTGGATGGACAAACAATTAATCTGCAAAAATGTTAACAAATGCTTAATGATTTACATTATTTTCTAAGCAAAAAACACCCAAATGCACTGGTCCTAGCTTATCAAATAAGACTATTTTGCATGGCTATTGCTATTAGTAAACTGAATGTCCTTGGATATTGGAATATCAGTCAGACAAAACAAGCTATTTAAATATGTTAACTTATGATCTGGGAAATTGTGGTTGGTATTTTTCATGATCAATTCATAGGAAAAAAATAATCTGCAGATTAATCGATCAGGAAAATAATTGTTTGTTGCAGCCCTAGGCTTTTGTGTCGCAGTATGACAGACACGATAAAAGCAACGAACAGATTGTGAGAAGCAGAGATTATCCTTCCACTTTATCTGCTTAATGTTAGCTGATTTTTTTAAATGATGTTTCTAGCTCTTTATCACTGAACAAATTAGTTATTTTTCTGAACGGTCAAATATTGTGCTGCTGTCCTGATATCTTAACATTAATGAGACCTCGATGTGCAGCAGGATGGGCTACTGACTGTCCAGAAACAGCAAGTTTGATCCCGCATGACATCAACTATCCCTCCTGCGGGAGTGACCTTGAGCAAGACAAGCTGAATCTCATTGGAGGAGTGTGAGTGTGTAAACTCTCAGCCCACTCACTTTATTCTGTCATGTGGAGGGACGGACAGAATCAAAGTGAGCACAGTATTAACACAGAAATAGTGGTCATCTTCTATTGCCACGGAGGCCACATGCATGGCTTGGTTAACCAATTAAGCCACAATTTAAGTATATACTGCAGAAAAGACTAATTTGCAGGTGTGTCACCCATAGCAACCATCAGGCACAGTATTCCTTAACTTTACAGGTAGGTTTATACCTTTAAACAGCAAAGATTGGGGAAGACAAATCAAGACGTTGCCTGGAGACTGGACTGATAAATTAGATTCACTCACTGAATCTCTACCAGCTCCAGGAGAACTGCTCTGTAGTGGACACTGACCTCTGTCTTCCTGTGAAGCTATAAACGCATTTCTCATATTTAACAAACCATACACCATTACAAACGCAGATGGAGTCTACAGGGTTCTGCAATTTTAATTAAAAAAAAGTTAAAGTAACTTTTTCCGGTGCCCACATCTGCAACTAAATTCATCAAAATATCAGGAATACTCATCCTTGACAAGCACACACACACACACACACACACACACACACACCTCAGCTGTAGTTGTAGGTGAAGTTATACGAGCTAGGCTCCTTGGGAACGGGGGGCGGGGCTTCTGGGATAGTGATATTCTCAAGGTCGAGGAGGCGGAGCTTCATCTCCATGCTGATGAGAGTATCCAGGTCGCTGCGTGTCAGGTCACTGCCCATCTCTCTGCCCAGCAGCGCACACAGCCCGTCAGTCCAGATGCAGTACTGCTCAGAAGACATCACGCACACATTTAAAGGAACATTCATGAATGTAGAGAATAGTGTGTTCACATTGTCAGCCACAGTGGCTATATTGTGCTATGTAAGAGACAATACCCCAAAATATGTGTGTTTCTGACTGAGCAGTTATTTGTTCTGTTTTTGGTGGTTACACAAATAATAATAGGTCCAAGTTAAAGGATCAGTAATTTTCTTTGGCCACTGGGGAAAGCAGTAAAACACGCTGAAAACACAACACTGACATATTATCACCTTATAAAGCAGTTATAGTGAACATGTAAGCAAACAGTTGCCTATTTACATTTACCACAGACAGGGAGTAACATTAGCAGTCGTATTTCTGGCCAACTGATGAATATCAGTCAAATATTCACTCTCCTTTCAGCTCTGCTTTGATCTCCACCAACTCCTGATGGACATATCTGGCTCTTCAGCTGCTAAATGCTCCAACTTTGCCAGTCGCTAACTATGGGTATGTGGGTTTTTAGAGATTTTTCACTCTAAGCCTCACTGTTACTGAGCTTACCTCGTACTTGTTGGGTGCAACAAAATTGAGAGTCTCGTCAGGATCATAGAGGACAGAGAAGGCTAACTCCAGCACCTCCTGAGAGAAGCAAACGGGACAAACAACACAATGTGCCTACACTCAGTGACCGCATAGAATGAAAGAACAGCCATGTGACTAGAATGACAATCAAAAACAAATGGAAATCATATTACCTTGTTTTGTTTCAGAGCACTTTTTTCTTTCATATGAGGGCAGTCCTTCCCGGTCACCACAGACTTGATATCAGAGATGGGGACTGGTAGGAATAGAAAAGAAACAACTTTATAAGTGTATTAAGGTCAGCCTACTGACAAATGAGTCATCATGTGTTATGAAAAGTTTATTAGTTGGGAGATGAAGCCACTTGGAAAAATAAAAGGTTTTAAAAGTATCTTACTCTTGTCACTAAGTAGCTCAAAAGGCACTTCACCCTGGGGTGACTCATCAAGGTCCCCATAGTGCAGCACTTTGTGATTCAGTGAGAGTCTGCAGAACCAAAACTTCTCTACAAAAGAGGCAAGGAACACAATGCTTAGCTCATGATCAACAACAGCAGTAAACGTTCAGCAGAAAAAAAAGACACTATATCTACCTTGTCGTCTGCGGTTCCCCAGCTTACGGAAACAGCTTCCCTCACACAGCCGGTTGAGCCGCTGCTGCTTGATGAGCTCTAAGATCTCGGGCTGAATTCTCTCCCGCAGCTCACTGTAGGACAAACACAGCATGAGCAACTAGGGACAAACACACATGCACACAAATGTACAATACCATACTATTTACTTTCATAGGGACAGAGCAAGGTTTGGATTTACAATGAATTAAGCAGTAAAAGGATGAAATCCGACACCGTTAAGCGAGGCAATACTCTACAATGCTGAAGGCTATGGGAAAGTCTAGAAATAACCAGGTAAAAACTATGACAGCACAATTTTTGGCGGTGTAGACGTGGACTGACATGATGGGGGGAGACTGGAAGTCATCCTGGCTCATCCTCTCTGACTGCCGCAGGCGCAGAATCTCTGAATAGTTGAGGCCTCGCAGTTTATTCTTCAGCTGGTCTAAAGACGACGGCTTCATCGCCAGAGCCCTGGTGATCTGCTCTCGGACCACCTGCATCACCTGGTCAGGGTTTAAGCACACACACCGAATGAGTGAGGAAAGGTGGAGATGGACATGTGGTATTATCAGTTGGCAGAGATGTTGCCATCACTGGTAACGTTGTCCGATCATGAATACTTTTACAGTTGTAATTCTCAGGACCATTCTTTCCCCCTTCAGAAACTAATTCTGGCAACAGACATCTTTCCCTATCTGAAGGCATGAATATTTAAAAGATATACTAGATGGTCCCAGGTATTCTGTAACAATAAACGTCGGTATGAGTAGAACTTAATTTAAACTTTGAACTGAAATACACAGCATTAAGAATATAATTGTCATGTATTATTTAATAAACCAAAACCTTTCAGCTGCCTGCTTCAGTTGGCTGCTCAGTCACACACAGGAGAAGGATACTGCAGCTACAGTAGTTTTTAAATGTATTTAAATGTATACATTACTCATTTCTACTGAGCAAACCTTGTTGGTGGGTGTTTGGTAAGGAGGGTAACCCACTGTAAACAACCTGTTCTATTTTATGTTTCACCATCACCTCTATATGATTTAACTTTTAAAATAAAATTCATTGACTAGCCATGTCTTTGACATGCAGACTTTTTATTGGAACCAATGAAATTGACCCTGTGTAAAAAGTAATGTTTTATTTTAACAAGACTAAGAGTCATGCTAATGACAGCCTCTGTCAGGCTGTACCTAGCATGTCACAGTAACAATGCTAATATGCTGATGTTTAGCAGGTACAACGTTTACCATGTTCACCATCTTAGTCTAGTGTGTTAGCATGGTAACACACAAACTACAGCCGAGACTGATGGTAATGCCATTCATTATGCAGATATTTAGTCAAAAATTTAAAAGTACTTTTTAGGCAGCGTCGTCCATATATTTGGCTACGAGTCTTAGTTATATACTTTATACATTCATTCATTCAGCACTTTTCTCTGGGTGCTTTCTTTGATCATGCCTAAACAAATCCAGTATATTGTGAAGATATAGAGGAGTTTATTATGTAACAAGTTCTGTTCTATTTTGTAAAGGTTGTCATATCCATTGTTGTAGAATATATTTTTACCTGTGAGGTCTGGGTAAGGAGGCAAGTACACAATGAAAGTGGGGTTAAAGCAGGGAATGTAAACCTGTATATTTGAGGGTGTTAAAGACTAGTTAAAGCATTTAATCTCTGACCTTATTGAAGTCCTCAGCTGTGGCTCTCATCTCCTTCCAGGTTTTATTGAGCAGCTGGATGCAAACACAGAAGAACTCCTCCCATGCCCGGTCATGAGTGAAGAACATGGGGTGGTAGTCGTTGCAGCCCTCATTAGCTACAGAAAAGAAAATATTTCAATTTTTCATTTTCCTCTTTCACGCAAACACAGTATTCTGAACTGGAGTAATGAGTGTCACCACCACCATTTCTGATGACTTCTATAACTAGATTTTAGAGACATTTTAAGATTGTGGATTAATAACAGTACAACAGCTACACGGCTTGTCAAATACAAATCTACTTACGCAATTCTCCAACCTGGAGTATCTCGCACAACATTCGAGTGAGTTCGATTGCACACCGGCCAAAGGGACATTCATGCTTGTCCTCGCGGCTGCTGTTCTCCAGGACAATCTGTCACGAGTGAGAAGACATGTTATGTGTGGTTGACTTTTCCACTCCTCTTTGAGATGAGCAAAGTCATGCCTGAGGCCGAAACTAACCCTGATGTACGTGTCCTGGTGAACCTTGGCAAGGTACAGCATGTTGTCCAAAGCCAGCATCCCCGGAGGAGTCTGGGTGAAGTCCATGGCCGGGTTAACATGGTTCTGCATTTGAAACAGAGATTACATGAACCAGGAGACAATAAAGCAGTTTCTATTTAAATCAATTTATACAGCTGGATTTGAAAGAAACAGATCTGTAGTGGAGACTCACAGTGAACCCCAGCATCTTATAGTCCTTGGTGTACATGGCATTTCTCTTCTCTGTACCAGTGGGGTCATTTTCTCCATCGAAAGCAATCCTACGCAGCTCAAATATGATGTCTCTCTGGGCCTGAACCACAACAAACCAACAAGTTATCTTTATACATAGTGACACGTTCAACAAAAAAGCAGAAAAATAATAAAGACAACCAAAAGAAAAGTTAGGTGAATGGCAAAACACGTTTTATAGTGTGTGTGTGTGTGTGTGTGTGTGTGTGTGTGTATATATGTATGTATGTATAACAGAATATGTAACAGATTACATGAGATTATGGAAATACACAAGATAAAGACCTGTCAACACAGAAAATTCATTATCTAAATTTTTACCTGGTCATTAGGATCCATTTTGGTCATCATTCGTTCTTCCAAAAGGTTGAATGTCAGTACCTGCAGCACATAAAGCTGATGTGCCATTTCTGCTTTGATTGGTCGATTTCCTCTAATGACATGCTGGAGAAGAAGAGCACTAAGTTAGGAGAAACGTCTGTATTTCAGCTACAGCTTTGTACATTAAATCAAACAGCTCAAAACAAATCAACCCATGAAACAACAAAACTAATAATAAACTAAAGATCTACATCTGTAACATTTGGAAAATCACTGACTAAAGACAGAAAGCTGACGATGCTAATCGCCTTTATGGACCAATTACGGTCATTGCATAATGTTTATTAATTATCAACTGCAACATAAAGGGAAAATAAAATGACTCAAAAAATAATGTGGCATCATAAAACACACTGAGAATCCAAGAGGTAAGCAGGTGTCATCAACCTCCTGCTCTCTCTCTCTCGCTCCCCCCCCCCCCTCCCTTTCAACCCAACCAGAGGCAGATGAGCGCCCAGCTGGAGCCTGGTTCTGCTCGAGGTTTAGACCTGTTAAAAAGGGAGTATACAAAAATGTGCCCTGAGTTAACTTTCTTATGATATGGCGCTATATAAATAAAATAAAACTGAAGTGAATTAAAAGTGCACAGACTCATAGCACACAATCCTGGAGCTGCTTCAAGAGGTTTCCCTGCTCCAGAAAGCAGGAGTGCAGCGACATTTCAGTCAGGCACTTCCAGAAGAGACTGTGCCAAAAGAAATCACTTTCCGAGCAGATTTTGTCCCACTTCATGGACTTTAATGCCATGTCACATTTGCTGGTTCTGTGTCACCGCTCTTCAAGTGAGTAAATCTTGCCACTTTCCGAACAGCTGGTCCCTGGGATGAAGCTTCCAGCCCCGCAAGGACTACCAAACCCCACTCTAGGATAGTCTCAGAGGAGGTTGAACAGAAATATTTTTGTATATGGAAAGTTTCTTAATGTTTTGAAAGCAACTACTTCCAACCACAGTCTATGGGAAGTGCTCAAATCCTGTTTTCACATTTGAATATTTCACAGCTGTCTGAAAACGTTAACTGAAATAGCCCGAAATACTTTGCTTACTCCGCCTCATCTTCTGACATTGTCAACTGTCATTTCAGACTTGATACTCACATTGAGGATGATGGATCGCAGGTGTTTCTGAGCCAAAGTGCTTGCCATTTCCTGAGGGGAAATGAAGAGATACATAAAATAAACGCAAGTCAGATGAGGGAAAACGAGTTACAACACAGAAAAGTGCAGAGAGGTAACTTGACTCAACCTACAGTTAATGGGGATTTTAGATAAAAACCTGAAGTGCAACAACATTCTGAAGCTACATTTTCAGCACTGGTTTAGATTACTGACTTTATGCCCTTCACACCTTCTGTAATACATAACAACATGGTCTAACTGCAATCTGTCATCACAGTCTGTCTGCTGCTGCAGCAAGCTATGGTTCTATCTTAATTTGCGTGGATTATGCAGTGGCTTCCATGACACACAGAAAGTGCGTGAGAGTGAAGGAGGAGAAGGGCTGTGGGGTGGAGAGGATGTTATGAGATGCAGAGGGATGTGTACTCACAGTGAGGTGCTGCTCCAGCGGGTTAGTATACTCCTCCTACAGGTTGAAGGGAGGGAGGAGGGACGTGGGTGTAACAGTAATGGAAACAAAGAGTGCACACACGGACAATGAGATACAGGGATACATCACCGGAACAGCATGCGACGGAATAAGAACATGACACAACATAATGTCAAACAAGAACTTTAAGCAGTCACGACGTACTGCACAGCTGTTTGAAAACCTCACATGCCCTACATCCAGTATCAGACGACCACGCATTTATCGGTTTATCTAACTGGTCTCAAAAAGAGCAGTAAAATCTTATCGGGCCACAGAGACAAAGATGATCTTTAAACCACCATGTATGTATGAAAATCACTGTGATGTAATGGAGATGTTTATAATGCAACCTTGATCGGTAGAGGACTTTCTTCACTGTAACAAAAAACTGTCCAATAATGAGAAAGACCGGAGTGACAACCCATCATTGATGGTATGATGTATTGGACTGTTTGCTCACTTCTTCGAAGTGTGAAAAGAAATAGCCATAAATCCAAATTTTTAAGAGAAACTCCACTTTAATGCACTTAATGAGCTGTAAACTGGTGTTTAGTACTGTTAATTATCAATTCAACAGCACCGTACGTGCCGTGTGTCCCTCTGCTGTATTTATCTCAAAAGAACTGACTCCATTCGCCCTCCAGTGGTCAACAACAGCAGCTGGAGATAAAAGCATGTTCAAGGACAACTGTCCAAACATATCGTACGTCACATGGCCAAAAAAAGAAAGGAAATATTAAAGCCCACAATAAAAACAACACTTCATCTCCAAAGTCATCTAACCCTCTGCCTTCATACTCACTCTGTTCGCTTTGAAACCTTTTAAAAGTGAGACGTGTTTTGAGGATTGAGAATTTGAGCAATTTAGTATTTGGAATTTTCGAATAGAAATATCTTACTATAGAAAAACATTTGATCAGTGCTCTGGCAGCATTAACCCAGCTATTTGTAGGCTTTTCTCCTCTTATTATTTTCTTGCTCTCATTTCTTGAACTAATGTTACAAATTTATGCAAAAGTGTTATATTTTGTTAGATAGTGAAACATCTGACATGCAAAAGGAAAAGGGTTTAGTTTGCCATAGATAAACACATGCAGGTTGGAGAGATTTTGCCAATAAAAAAAGATGTCAGCTGTAAGTTTTTGTTTATTCTGTTAAATCATTTTGGGAAACAAAAAAAATGAAAACAAATCTTTTGAGTTAGTTGTAAATGTATGATATATCAATTACACTTAAATTATGCTAAAAGTTACAGTATTTCTTTTTCTGCCCATTTTATTTAAATTAGTGCTGCAGGGTATAATTAGCAAGTTTCTTCTTGTATTTAATTCTCCTCCAATTTAATTATAGAGATATAGAGACAGCTTTTATAATAATAAAACCAGACTTTAAAGAGTTCCGTTTCTCTATGGTAAATTCGTGAAAATACACAAGTAACACATTATTTAACTTGTGGCATTAACTGACAAGTCAAAGTTCAACATGGAGGACTTTAAATTATAAACGAGACACACACAGAACGAGACAGTGTATGAAACAGGATGAAATGCTGCAGTATGCTAGTGCACTATGTGAGCTGAGAGACATCATCACTGCAGGGTGAGCAGGGCACAAACATATGAAACTTTACGACAGTGATGAGTAACATACTGGACGGACATCTTAAGAAGCACTCACTCCTTTAGTTTTTGTACATTTGGCTGTGCTACAAAGATGTTTCAGAATCAGAATGCATCTGTTTGGGATGTTTCTGTCTGGCTCTGCAGAATCAAACTAAATACCCAATCACCTCAGTGGATTTAACTCTCCACCTCAAGCACATAGTAAAGTATGTGATGTACTGCACCAGTGGCTGGCATCGAGCCCAATCCGTGAGTTTAATAGAATATAAAATCCTTTAGCGACAGCTGGATGTCTGGTCTACCTCGGTGAGCTATTCTGAAATAACTGCAGCATAACAAATGTGCAAACTTCAAAGGAAAGCGAGCACTATTTTGAGTGAGCGTGTCATTACAGCGATGACTGTGAGGCAGAATCCACAACATGACAGCTGGCAGACAGACTTCACTTCATGAGATTAGCTTTAGTGACTAACCTACGGCTGCCAGGGTGAGGCAATATCTGCAGCTCTCCGACACCAAAAACACAGATCACTATTACGAATAAATGTCAGTCTATTATGTATGGGTGTAACGTGAGGATGGAACATTATTAGTATTCTAGTTAGGTCCGACTGTTATGTGTGCTCAGTGCTTTTCTCTAATACAGCACACGTTGCCGTAGGGTGCCGGGCACTGACCTGCCGTCTGTCCTCTGGTGCCTTCAGAAAAAGAGCATTGATGAGTGCGATGGCGTAGGTTTGGATCTCCTGGTTTGACCTGGAGGAATATCAAGCAACGCAACAACCAGTTAGAAGCATCGTGCCCCACGAATCTCCACACAGAGTTTCAACTACAGGCTACCAACTATGCTACATTACAATTCAACTTACTTTTATCACTATCACTACTAATACTTGGGATGGGTGCAGGATTATTAGAAGCCACTCTTTCACACTAACCGTTTTGAATAATTGTATGTAGACTCAAACTGGCCTGTTGTTAGACATAAAACTTGCTTACTTAACTTGGACATTTTAAAAGGATGTTTACATAAAAACCAAACAAAGCTAAAATGAATTGATCCTGCTAACATACATTGCCTGAGTAGCGAAAACCTGATATTTCTCTGTGCCAACCAATGGGCTTTGGGCAGACGGCCAAAAACAGAAGTAGGAAAGTATTAAGAGATGGAAGAACTGATATTTTTTCATGGGATCTGTTGACAATAAGAACAACATAGAATAACACCATCCTTGGTGTTTGATTGGGGTCATCTAAGCATCCTGAACTCACCCTTCAAATAGTGCCACGAGCTAAATATGGTGGCAGATTTCTAATACATTATTTCTTAAGTTACCCCACACTGCTACATTTACATCCTCTGCCCCCCCATATCAGAGTGCGTGAAGCCCCTGTGCGTGTGTGTGTGCTCACACTTGCAGGTGCCCGATGAGTTGTCCCACGGTGATCTCCTGTGCCACTCGATGGTAGAGGCTGTGGCTGTTGAGAACCATGCTCTCGAGGATGGCTAGAGAGCGCTGCAGGATGGAGACGTCCACCATCGGCTGGTTCACATAGCCTGCGATCTGAGTGAGGACAGAGGGGAAGACCAGGCTACGTGGAATTAACTCTGAATATTACCGAGTCAAGTCAAAAGAGCCCCCTCTTCTATTGAAAAAGTACATCTACTTGTAAAAGAAAACTAAATCCAGAGCTCAGAAGGTTTTCAACTGAGTGACTGCCAAGGTCACACCAAAGTTTTCTAAAGAAAACTAGTCACATTCACCCTGAAGGAGCTGCATATAATGCGAGTTGATAGGCAACAGCACCCACTTATTTCCGGCATGTAGGAAGAAAGGAAGGTATAAAGTAATTAAATAAAAGTGCATTAATGAAAAGCAGTAAAGAGACAGACCTTGACATTTTAAAAAGGAGAGGATTTGTCCAGTGGGCTCCCTGTGAAACTATAATGTGTCGGATGAATGGCTCTTTTGTTGGGGGAGGTACCTGTTTGATGAAGGAGAGAGAGATGAGATCCCAGGACACAATGCCATGATCCATTAGCTCAAGGAAGGCAGTCAGAGTGAAGGCCAGCATTTCACCAAAGCTGAAGGAAGCAAAGAGAAGTTAGCACAGGTGCTTTCACATCATCTGACCTGGTCCAACTTTAAAGACATAGTAATACATCAGACAGGCCTCAGCGGCATAGCTTTAACCATTTCCAGCACTAAATGCAGGATGTGCCCGACTTTGAATTTGTACACAGATAATGCTTCACACTGTCACCCATGCGCAAAATAACATCGCTGTCAGAAAAACAAAATCTGTTGCTCACTGGGTGCCACTCTCAACAAGACGTGCCAGTGTGCCAATGCCCTCCATATTGATGAACTCTGTGGCAAAGGTCGGGTCTGCGGACAGCTTGGCGAGCTCTTTTAGAGCCTCCAGGCGAGCGTCAATGCCGTGGGATTGAATCCTCTCCAGGAGCTGACGAGCAGCACGAGCCTGTCAGCCACAAAAAAACACTTACATGGTAAGTTTACCTCACCCAGCCCGTTCACTGGATGATGATTTTAAGGCCTCAGGTTGTTCTTAATAAGACCCAAAAGTATTAAGGAAAGTTTGTTGTTGTATTTGTGCACTCTGTGTCTTTCTCAAAATTGAATACTGATGTATTATCTCCATTTACTTTCATACTATACTAATTAACTAACGTTTGAGTGTTAAATATTTCAAAAAGATTTTTTCCTGTTTAATATGTTGTCACCCAACACGGGGTGCCACAGGCTCATGTATTTGATTCTTTTTGCATTTCAAGGACATTTTTTAGCTGTGATGAATTAATTTGATGAGTGAGAATCTATAAAAAGCAGTACACATGACATGATTTATATAACGAGGGGTGAGTCTGAAGAGTGACTACAGCTTCAACTTCACATGGTTAATGAACACATGTAGTAAAATATTACTGTCTTTGTCCAAAATATTTTTGTGTGTTTAGATGACTATAAAAGGCTAGCAAGAAACTTAAAGGGCTCTGTTGCTGGGAGTCTAGGCACAGAGCACCAGGCCAGGTCACTGGGCCAGAGTAGAACCAGGAAGTCGGTCTGTAAACTGTGATAGACTCATCTTTTCATTGTCTGAATGTCAGCCTGCTCTCGTTCCTGCACAGTCTGACTTATTTTTGTGATATTGCCACATTCCCAGATCTCAGCGGTGTACTTGGCAAGAACAATGTTCATTTTAAGAGCAGCAATGATGGCCAAAAAAAGAGACAAGATGTAATAAATCTGAATTATTCCTTAAAGAACAGCCAAGTGCTCAGTGCATTCAGGAGAACTTTTGGTGTTTTGGTTGTGGAGGCGTGAGGTGCACCCACAGAGCACTTGGAGACAGGGTGGGATTAGGAAGAATATATTATCATACATTATTGAGTGTGTTGGAGGCAACAATGGCAAATCACATCAATCCTTTCATCCTTTTAAAAGAAGTGCTCTCCCACCATGACGCGCTGACAGTCAGGTTATCGTGTAAAGACAAGCGTGTCTTAAGAGGAATCTTGCAAAACACAAAAGGTTTGTGACATAGGGCTGCACAAAAGTAAAGGCTGGGCATGTTCATTTGTGACAAATAGCTCACTTTATGTTGTTTTTTAAAAATTAAATTACCTAATTAAACCTTTCGTGATAAAAGACACAGCTGAAGAGGAATAAACAGAGCTGACTCACAGGTGAAATGGCTAATCGAAGGATGGTGCCATTCTTGATTTCTCCGCGGCTCTAAAAGATAACAGAGGAGGAATGTTTCTACACATTCAGCACTGATTTACAATGCCACCAACACACGCTTAGGAAGAAAACAGTGACGCTCACCTGCTCAGTGATATAAAGCTGAGGGCCATCAGCATAACGCAGAGCAAACTGCTCTGAGCCTGACAAAGACCAGCTGAGGATAAGGACAGAGAGAAAAGGTCTGTTAAGGAGTCAAATTCATTATAAGAATGATATACCTGTAAAGAAGCAGTGGGAGATACAGTTAACTTGTTGAATGTTTTAATGCAGCCCACTCTAGTATGCATTAACAAAATGTTGCAGAAAGTCCCTCCAGCAGTTGTATTTACAGTAGAAAACAGAGACTGTGGAGGAGATTTATTCAGTGGGTGTTAACAGTAAAGTGCAAGGAATGTTCTGTTTCAAATGGAAGAGGGAGGCAGTGGGTAGATGTAGCCACCAGGTGGATGGGTGAGATAAAATCTACAATATTCATCCCTAATGTGCAATACACAAGAACAGGTAAAAGTAAAAACCATAAAGGCAACAGTGAAGCCTAAAATCACAGGTTAAAGCACAAGAAGAAATGATAAATGGGTGAGAATGGTTACGTAAGGTATCAACAGCCAGATCTTATCCGTGTGTGTGTGTGTGTGTGTGTGTGTGTGTGTGTGTGTGTGTGTGAGAAAGGAACGCATCGGCTGCCATTCTCTGATATATTTTAGTTACATCATAGACATTTTAGTACAAGGTACATTTAAGAACCGCAAACTTAATGTAAAAGATAAAAACAGGTATCTCAGACATTTGGAGTCGTTACACTATGCCACCCCCAGTCACAATTAAAACATAAGTAGAACAGCTGTTGTTTTGCCTGGGCCAGCAGTTAGTACAGCCACAGCCACCTCAAAACTCCAACCTAGAACATACACACTATCATTCATTTCTATTGTGGTCTTTTTTAGCTACAGCAGCTTTAACTTTAAATTTGTAAATAAGTGTCAACTGCAATACATCTTTGCAGGTGATAATGATATGCTTACCTGAGACTGTACTAATCTATCCATCCAAAGTGACCAATTTCAGCTAAATCTTACTTTTAACCTAAATAAAACCGCTTATACCCATTGCCAATAATTGATAATTTTCTATTTGAACAAAAAGTCAGGGACAATAAAAATCTTGAGGAAACTATTAAAATGTGCGTGAGTAAATACTTACCCATCACATACTTCTCGTATTATTGAGGACAAAGGTCTTTTCTGCAAACAGAAAAAACATGCAAACATTGAAAATTGCAACATTACACAGCTGAAAGAAAACATAAACCATCACTACTCACTCTGCATATGTCAATGATGAGAGCATATACTTAAATTAAATTAAGTAATAAGTTAAGTAATAAGTAAATTATATTTCTTACATCTATTACTCATGAAGAATTACGTGACTTGAGTTGTTATGACAACCATTAAGGTGCTTACCTGTATTCCGCACAACACATCTCTGCATTACTCACGCCTTTCTCATTCAAAACAAGTTAAAGCGATGCATAATTTCCCCCTTCAACAATCAAATTACTCGCTAAAGGTTGAACTGCTAGCGGAAGTGGAGTTAACAGGAGATGTATTAAATGTTAAATTTTATACAAATACAGACCTGGTCCATTTCTATAAGCTGAGCATTAGCACCAGGCCATTCAATAGCCACCTTCACGATGTCAGCGGGTGGTGGCATGGCTGTGTTATCGTAACACCCTGCAGAAGAAAAAAGAAATTAGTTTTATCTCTAGTACAACTTGACTGTTGGACGGTGTTTGGGTTTAAAAACACCAGTGGTAAAAACACTTTTTATGTCATTTGAACATTGAATTACATTTAAATGTGACTCTGGAAATAAAGACCATTACAATAAATAACAAAACATGTTTGAGAGCTTCAGAATATAATATCAGTTTTATTCTCCTACAGTATGTAAAAATGTTTGGACCCTAGCCGAGTAAAAACATTTTTGAGTTTGTGGTTTTCAGCCTGATGCTCCATTAACATGAACCAAAGGTTATACATCACCTAATGGAGAAGTGTTGAGGGGTCAGTCACTCTCACAGCTCGGCTGTATAAACCACTGTGTCAGCTCCCCTGTGAACGCAGAAACCCACACAGCCGTCATGTCAGTGCAAAAAATGTTTCCTCAAAGCCCAAATGCTCATTTTGCTGCATCCCTGTCAGTGAACGGATCAATAAGCATGACTGTTTACAAAAACGTGCGCGCGCACACACACACACACAGATCTTGACTTGGTTGAGCCTTCTGCCTACTGGGCTCTGTGTTTGCTGTGCTTTGTTGCCCTTGACATGTAATTATTATTGCCAATAATCTTTACACCCTATTCGTATTCGTGTTACACCTTTCTTCAGCAGTTTGTTTTTGACATTTGTGCCTGACAAAAATTGTTTTGTTCTAGTCGTTGCTGCATCACGTAAAGCTTGAAGGAGTCAAACTGTGTTTCTGTTATGGAGAAATAAAAAGTCAACTTAATATGCAACACAACTCTTCCATGGTGGGACCTCTCATTTAAGAACTGTAAAGTCTGACCTCTACAGACCTCTACAGTGGCATGGCTGCATTTATCCCAATTTCAGCTCATCACAGATAAATCATTTATAAGAAATTGCAGTGCTGAAATGCCAAAGATATAATGGAGGTCATTTAGAAAGAAATTTGTCGTTACATCTTTTGCCTACCAGAGAGCACAAGTTTATTTTATTACTGTAAAATGTGGAGCTCAGTATACTGTATATCTTTCTCACAACAACCGAATTAAAAAAGGTATAACTCTACATAGGCTGATAAAGTTATCAGGTTTTTTTATTGACATCGTTATCAAGCTCAAAAAGTATGTGAAAGAAAACGCCATGATAACTGCCATTTGTTCCCGCCATACTTGAAGAAAACAGCGTCGACAGATTTATTACAGGGTCCCCTGACTCTCTTCACATTCTGCATTTGAGCAATGAATAAATGAATTCACAAATAAAATTGTATGACCCAAAAAACTGTCCAGAGATTGTGCTCTGCTCTGACATGAAGGGAGCATGAAAAGCTGTCCGACAGACTCTGCTGGTGACTGGAAGAAGGTGGTGGACAAGAAAAAAGGGCACTGCTGTTCTCCAAATGGTTCTTTGCATTCAGGATACAAAACACTTACAGCTGCTCCTTTGAAAAGAAGTCGGAACCATTACAAAACTGTTATGAGTGAAATAAACCAACCTGAACCAGCCTGAATCGACAACTGTGTTCCCTTATAGTTACCAGCATTACAGTGAATGTCTAGCACTGCAGCACAGTCTTTCTAAGGAGTTTGAACGTTTGTCTGATTCTATAAATATGTTCGCCTGTCAGTTTACATCAGCAGTGGCTCTGGCATCTGAGACTGTTGTCCTTTGATCACTCATGAAACAAAGGAAATTTTGCTCTCAATCATAAATGTATTATTTTGAGATAACAGACTCAGTTGTCTGCGGGTGCTGGCGGCTCATGATGAAAACATCTCAAAGTTGGAATCAAAATTTAAGCTGTATGAATAATAAGGATGTCTGAATCCTTTTCATCTCAACAACTTTGAACCACATTGAATTCTCCAAATAATTTGTCACAAATTAAGAGAGATTGCCAGACTGAGATAGGGTGATATGTATGTGATTAACATCTACTAAAGACAAATTAGTGTGGATTCTGCAAATGATACAGGCTGGAAACTGCCAATTAAATTCAGATTCCAACCAACCATCTGATGGAGAGACTGCACCTCCTCCGCATCCCCAAGCAGACTGTCAGTCACATCACATAATGTGTAATCTCTGAGCCTGCACTGCTGAAAAGTTTGTTCTCATACAAAAAGTTCTGGTACAAATCTCCATTTTTCAGCACTGACGTTTGGCTAAAGATTTGCACAATGTTAAGCAGTCTTATAGCTTTATCGTTATCTATGCAACACAGATGTTTTCCTGTGGGGCCGAGCAGTATGCACACATTATTGTGTGGCAAGTAGGACTATTGATATTTATGATTTATAATCTATCTGTAAAATCATATTCATTGTTTTTTTTATACTTATAAATGAAGAATAATTGTTTGTCTAAAACACTCCAAAAAGGAATGAACAGTTTAATTCCTGCATGAATTATCTGTGAAATAAATGAGAATGCAGCTGAAAATGAAAGTTCAGATTTGACTTCCCAACATTACCATGCAGTCAAATGTAATGAACATCAAGCAGGCAAACAAGAGGGGATATAGGTGTCTTTTTTCCTTTCCATTTTATAACCTTTACGGTAGGCTATCTGAAAATATTTAAGGTTTCCTTCATATCCAACATGGGGAGATCCTTCACATTATGTTCTATGAAAATGCCAGGTTATGTTGGCTGTTTATTTACTGTCAGTCAGAGCAGTGCCCTCGAGGCAAATGAAACAGGCACAATGAATCTGACTTTTACCAACCTCCATCGGCCACCAAGGAATAATCACAACATTGTCAGCTCCCTGGTACAGCTTACAAAGGCCCATGACAGACATTAATGAAAGGCACAATGAGTAATGAATTATAGCTTAAAACCAAGCAAAAAAATACCCTCAAAGTTGGTTTTATATCAAATCTGTCTACCAACAGCTTTGATTTGATCCTTAAGCATAGTCTGGATATGACTGGTTTATGTGAAACATGGTTAAAACCAAATGCTTTCGTACCATTAAGTGAAGCTTCCCAACTTGACTATACTAATGTCCATGTTGCGCGAGCTACTAAACAAGGTGGAGGTGTTGCCTTCACCTATAAGTATTTTTGATTTAACCTCCAATCTTGATATTTAATTCAGCTCATTTGAGGCTATTGTTTCAAAACCATCTTGTCCAGGGCAACAGACTCAGGTCATACCCCTTGTGGTACTCTATAGACCAGCCATTCTCAACCAGTGGGCCGCGGAGTCTCAGAGCGCCACCTAGTGGAAATGCCACATGGTTAGATTAAAATTTAAACAATGTTTTACAGTAATGTACAAAGCTAGTTGTTTTTATATCCAAGTGTGCTCAAGGATTCACATAAATGAAGCTACGTTTGAACATCACCAGCCAATCACGACACATCAGGTAGAGACCAACATGTTCTGCTGCTGTTAGCTAGGCGACGTTCCCTCGGATGCAGAGACACAAGATAGATCGTTTTTGAAACAAACAAGTGAGGTGGGAGACAACGCTGCACCAGTAAAAGCTCCGAGGCGTGTGGTGAGGAAATCTGAGACTGAATACATAAAATTGGATTAATTCATAAAAACTTTATTATACAGCACTTTTCAAAATAAAAGTTATCTACTAGCCTATCTTTGTAATGACGGGGCGGATGTATTTTTCCACTGGCTACATTGGTCCATCAACTATAACTGCACTTGGTGGGCGATTTCCTGTGGTCCTTTCTCCTTTCACTGCATTCGATTAAGGCCGCCTTTTTTCACCTACGCAACATAGCTAGAGATTCTGTCTTTTCTGTCCTTGGCTGATGCAGAGATTCTAATTCACACCTTTGTTTCATCCAGACGTGATTATTGTAACATTTTGTCAGGCATGCCACGTGCCAGTACTAAAAGTCTTCCGCTCGAATTTGAACTAAAACTAGAAACCCTGACCATCTTTAGCAATTTTCCTTTATCCTCTTCACATAAAGAGATGGTTTAAGATAATTTTTGTCTTTTTGCATGAAGCGCAATAACGGCCATCAACTCTCAGAATTCAGGGTTCCTGTCTGTCCACAGTCAGCTAGCTGCAGGGTCTTTTCCTATTGTGCTCAGTCTGACTCTGTTGAGACCTTGAAATCCAAACTTATAACTCCCTTCTTCGCCTTAGCTTTCAATTCTCTCTCTCTCTCTGTGGAGAAGAGGTCCTGTGGCTAAGGTCTTATCCTGTATGGCAGCACCTGGAAGTTGCTTGATGTCCTCCCAGATCCATATTTATCCTACTCGCCCATACTGTAATTTTACAAAGTTGGTCTATAATGTACAAGCAACATCTATTGAATGTCTATCCATTTACCTCTCTCTCAGAACAAAGGGTTTTTTTCCCCCATTAAAAGGGTTTTTTAGGGACTTTTTCTTTATCTGAATAGAGACTTAAGGACAGAGGCTGTGGTATGCTATACATACTGTAAAGCTGATATTGTGATATTGGGCTATGTAAGGAGAATTAACTTGACCCAGCGCAAGTGAGCCAGCATGGAGAGAGCCCTTGAATTGGAACTTCTGCAATTATTATTATGAATTATACCTGTGCTTCTCCTGCTATGACATGTCAAAATATCTGGTGTAGAAATGTCGATTTTTCTGGTGGCTCGTGCTAGAATAGAGATACTTGATGATGGCAAAGTGAATAGATGGGACCTGTTTTCTAATAGTTTTCTACTGTTGTTTCATGTACTGGGAGGTTTTAAACGCGACCACTTAGCAACAGTTACTTGGCTGCACGCGCTGTGGTGGTAGCATAGCAACAACTGCTAAGGAGCTCCAGCCTGAAAAGAAGTCCGACAGTGTGGTCTGCGCTTCATTTCACAAAAGGACTCCCGACTTCGTTTGTCCCCCCCACCAAATACTTTCCACCGCGACCCGGATGTTTCTGACGCCATTTTACTTTCCTTATAATGTGGTTCGGGGCTCCGGTCTCGGCTGGTTCAACTCAGATTCATACATGAAGGATGTGAAGCGCCTAACTTTTACAATAGCTAGTTAGCTGGTTGAGTATGCGGAGTGGCGCCCCCTCTGGTCACACTGCTCATTAGGAGATGGCTGCTACGTAAGTGGAGAAAAACAGCTTTGGCAATTTTCCTTTAACCTCTTAAAATTTTTAATTAAAAAAAGACGATTTAATTAACACAACTGTGCGGTCTTTTTTGCACGACACGCGGAGATGGACCGTTTGTAGGCGTGATCTGTTAGCTATCATCTCACAGACGTGTGCAGCCACTGTGCCGTCAATCCACGCTTCTCGTATCAGAAGCTTGAACCCAACTTGTAAAAAAAAAAAAAGGTTTTACAGGCCTGACTACAGGTGATCAATCAGGCTGGGTTCAATGGCAACTAGGAGTGAGCAGACTGATGCAGCACCTTCTGATCATTTAGCCAAACCAATCACAACTCGTGATAATATCTGCAAATGACCACAAGACAACACTACCTCTGGCTATTATCAGTCTCAAAGTAACACTAAACAGCAAACTCACTCGCAGTTACAGTCGGTGCCAGCGTTATTCCTCAAAAGGCGGCTAATGTTATTCAGCCGTCCAGCCAGTCCTGGTCTGCTCCTCCATTGCAGTCATGATGCAGCCCGTCTCCCGTCGGCTGTTCATATGATGTCCCGGTGCTTTGTGGCTCCACGCTGAACGGGTGTGTGGTTTCACTGAGGGGTAATTAGCTGCTAATGTCGGTGCTCAGCGTTACTCGCCCTGTGACTGCGCCATCGGTGATGCTCTCAGTATCCCCGGTCTCTTTCTCTCCAGTCAGAGACTTTTGGAAAGGAGACACAATTCCACGCCTTGTAGGCGGGACACGATGTAAATGTCACCGCTGCAAACGAGGCCGCGCTTCTCGATCATTTGCGCACTCAATCTGACATCTTTCTCAATTACAGTCTGGTGCCGTGTCGAGGATGCGACACCGCTGTTTCTGCATGCGTCTGACTGGTGGTTGGTGCAATAATTGACAGTAAAGATCTTCGGGCAATTATTTTAAATCAGGCATCCTCCTGTACACAGGATGTATATCCATTCATCAAATATAGGAACACTTGTGATTTAGTTTTTTGTTCTAATTTAATTCAATCCAAAGTGGTTGTATCATTCAAGCCCAAACTAAGAAAACCTAAAGTAGAGGATATCACTAAATAAGATGCCAAACCTAAAATGTGTGTCCCTTGTGTTTTCAGATTTTGACCGGTTTTCTTTTTGCTCTGGTCATTTTGTTAAGACACAGGATGTTATAGCTGTATGTCACAAACATACATAAATACTGTCCAGTAAAAAACCTGCAAACATGAAAGACGTACCTGTACTGAATGTCAGGTCCAATAGCTATAACCCATAATCATTTCTTTTTTTAACAATACAGATATATCAATAATTTAACTCTGCATTTGGAAAAATGTGAAAAAACAAACATTTTCAGTGTGCCCGGTTGGTTTCCCCACCGTCACTACAATTGTTTTAACAGTCTTCATTCAAAATGTAACCTTTTCTCTCTTAATGTTCCAACAGGCAGCAATGCAATTCACAAATTCAAAAGAAAATATTGTATGGCTGGAGAGCACTCACATTCAAGACGATGCACGACTACACCCAGCATGAAGCGAAGCATCGTGCACCTGATGCCCATCATTTAACAACATATCTCTTTGACCCAAAGCCCCCCCACCCACCCACCTACCTTTAAATAACATCACATAGGTTTCTCTCCCGAATAAGGTCAACACATGACATATTCTGCACTCACGGCACAATACATTTTTATTGAGCACAGAAACCATGTGTACAGGAAAAATATCGACAGCCTCACTGGCTCACCTCATGGGATGGCTGCTGGTGAAACTTGAAGGGGCAAGCAGACAACTGCACTGAAATTCACTGAGGAAACAACGTTCGAAAATTAAACATCAGCTGAATGTTCGTAGCTCCACGTTACAATCTCATGCATATGACATCAAAAATAGTATTTCTGACATAATAGTTTCATCAACAAACACGGACAAACCCAATCTCAAATATTCGACAGGCACAGATACTGAGCTAAACTGCTGCTATGGAAAGTTAGTTTCGAATTAGATTCAGGTTTATTTAAAAAAATCATCACCTTGTATCAAGACCTATTGGAAGCAGTCAAGAACACATTCTGCCGATTATCTGTGAATCAGGTGCATCAGTAACCCCAACAGGACATTCACCATTAGAAAAGGTTATGGTATTTCAGAATTATATGCTCTTTTACAGATTTGTGAAGTGACTGTTCAAATATTTCTCTTTCTTTAAACTGTGAAACAGCACAGCACACAATCTTCCATTCACTTCCAGACAATTAATGTGTTATGTCATGCCATCATAAATTAAAAAACTAAAATAACTGACATAAAGCTTCAGAAATATAGGGAAGGCGGACAATAACAATAAATCATTTGATATAATCTTCGATGGTGATTTACTGACACGTACACCTCATTGCATCAGACACACAAAGGCCAAGAGAAATCAATCGCAGCTGTTTAAGGTTCTGTAACACATGATCATACATGAGCATGTGACTGCAGAGGTTCAGCGACACAAATGTTCCAGGAGTGATCGTTTGTTTTTTTTACACCATTGCTTTGTCACATCAGAACACACATCAGCGCTGTAACACATTTTGTCCCTTTGCTTTAAAACTCTGAGCAAAGACAAAATGAACCCCAGCAAATGAAGCCTGCTGCGATAAAGCCTACATCAAAACAATGCTCAAAGGATAAGAAAAATAAGAGCATGTTCTCTACTGAAAAGCTGGCAGTAAACTGAAGACTTCTTGGAGGTAGGAAATAGGTATGGAATAAAGTTCCCAGGATTTATCCTTCACACATTAAAACCTGTCACCAATCATGTGGCCCAATGAGTCCTGCCTATAGGAGGTACAGCAAAATGTTATAACACCCTAACAACAAAAAATCCAGCAGTGATATTGCACTGGTACACTGCTCCATGGGCAGTATATAATTGACTACTGGCCAAGGATCACAGACACTGAGCCTCAAAGTATCAGATGCAAACCAATCATGTTAAGATGTCTTCTGATGTTAGTCACTAACTTTTAAAAACATTTAAAAAATTGTAGACAAATCAAACCCAGAACTGGAGTTGGAATTTTGTTCAAGTGGAATTTAAGAAGATTGAGCATCTGTAGGTTATTACATGTACAAACAAACTTTACAGTCATTTACAGTATGATAAAGATGAAACACCGTATGTTATAGAGAATTAAAGGCCACGTAGGGAAGTGAGATGCTGCACAATCGGCCCAGTTCTAAACCCCGACAAATTGAACTTTAAGATTACCAGAATATCAGACTTGTAAAATACCCAATTTCACACTGATTACATTCCTATTGGTTAAAACAACAAGCCTTTTTTTTTTGCATCTACAATAAACAGTGTGAGTGCAGCTGCCATTTCCTCTGACTGAAGGATGCACTAGGTTGATTCAATTAATTAATAACAAGCGTTTGAGAGCAATGACCATCTAGGTGTCCAGTGTATAATGAGCCTCATTAATATTACTCCACAATTCCGATGTTAATACAAGTGTGAAGATATCTGTGACACCAAATCCTCATAACAGATAATGACACGTGGTGAACAGTTCACAAAGTCGCTTCATATGAGATGAAATTTACAATGACCTGACGGTTCAGCTGAGGCCACACGTTACAAGCTCACAGGAAACACCATGCAGTAAACAATGTAGTCTACAGTACCCATCTGTGTCCAGTTATTGAAACACAACCTCCACGCTTGCATACAGTACATTAAATTATTATTATTATTAATTATTATTATTGGATGAAACACTTTCTCATTATATGATCTATTACTCACTGGTATCTTATTAGGAGAGAATATACGTTCAAAAATGCCTCGCCCGACCTGAGCCTGAGTTACTTTATCTGAAAGTTGGCCTGCACTAAATTTAAATTCATATAATGTTTGCCAGTTTCAAGGTCAGACAAAGAAAAGAAAAATACAAACATAATATTACAATAAATTCCCCACCTCTTCCCCAGTAGATCAATAATTATTGACATGGATTGTGACATTTTATTAGAATTAAATGCTTCTTAATTTTATTTTGCGATTAATTTTTTAAATATATTTTAGCTCGACAATTTGCAACCCAAACCGATTCATTTGAGCAGTGAGGTAAAGAAGAAACAATGTAATAAACCGCTAAATGTTGCAGTATATAGTAACAATACTTGAGGAGTAAATTTGATGATGTTGGGGGATGTGCTTAAAAGAATATTTTGCAATGAACGTTGGGATGAGAGTCAAACTGGTCAAGAAAAAAAAGAAAAGAAAAAAAAAGGCAAATCACATCTCATCGATCTCAAATTAAATGCATCCATTTTATGAAAAAGCTATGTTTTGAGTTAGCTCGTCTGCACGGCACCAATAAGATACAATACATGTCATTCTTATACAGTAACTCAACCATTTTACCAAAAGGACAATAATATATAAACTTATTTGTTTAGGACACACCGAATTCATGTCATATTCTGGTCTTGGTTAAATGATAATTTTGTATCAGTCTGCTTTCAAACCCCTTGACTATTTGCACATTTGAGAAAAAATAAACATTTTTTAACATATTCACACATATTTTGATTAATGGTAGCCAATTTGTTTGTTGTTGCTTTGATTCAACATAACACTTTGTGGCTACAGTAAGGAAAGGGCTCTATTCTGTCAAAAGATCTTATTCAATGTCAGTTTTACAAAATCTAAGTGTGCAAAAGGTCCAGGGACAGAACAAATCAATCTGACTGAAATAACACAAAATAATGGTATTAGTGTTTAGTCAATCATACTATATCTACAAAGATTCATATTAACAATGTCTGATTTTCTCTTTCATGCATCATTTTTTTATGTGGCGAACTGTAAACCACCATCATTAAACCCACTGGCTTATTCACCATAGAGTATTATATTTGGGAAGCAAGTTATGACCATATCTACTGATTTATCTTAATTATTTGATGAAGGTAATTTACAATAAAATAAATGTCTGCAAGACAATGTAGTTGTACATTTTACGAATATTCATCTAACACTGATTAGAAGAACATTAATTTGTTGTTTCTTAGGGTTTATAAGAAATACGTTTTGAATGGATTGACAGGAACTAAGCTGACGCAGCTCTTTCCCTAAAAGTGCCAGTGAGATGAGCAAAGAGACAGTAACAGATGAGCAAAGGGCCAGAGTTGGAAAAGGTGAGGAGACATATGGTTGTCAGGTCACTACCAGTCTGCATTATTCCAGGTTTCCTCAGCAGGTTTTGTGGGACTCTTCTTCGTCTTACCCTCCGCGTTCTCCCAGTTGTTGTCCCAGGCCTCCCAGCTCTCCTCCGTGCTGTGTTTGTTGTTGGACGCTGCTTCGGAGCCCCAATTGTCCCAACTGTCAGAGCTCTTCTTTGCAGAATTATCTGCGATGGTCCAGCTGTCACTGCTGGGAGACTTTTTGGCCTTTAAGGAGTTGCTGCTGCCAAAGGTTTCCCAGAAGTCCTTTCCCACAGGCTGGCTAGAACTGCCCTGATATCCCTCAGTGGCATCCATGTTCTGGTAGCTCTCTCCAGTAGACCTGAACACAGTCAAAACATGAAGCGATGCTTGAATAGTTCACGTTGCATAGAATTGCATCACACAGTACAAAAGAGTTTGTATGTGGGAGAAATTGTATGAAGTTGTTTTCATTACCCATCTTCCGGTTTTCCCGTAAAGAGATTAGTCAATTTGGCACCAGCTCCCTGAACCTAAAAAACAAAGAAAACATTTAGGCTGACAACATTTTTTACTTACTTTGTAAGAAAGACATTAATAATTCATAGTGTTTTCCTTAATCAGAAAACTAAATCCAAAAGCAAAAGATAAAAGTTGGTAGAAGTGATAACTGAAGGAACATAATACTACAAACAAGTTTTGCTAAACAACAAATGAAAATATTATGCTGCAATTTTAATTTTAGCAGTTATAGAGGCAGTAATAAAACTGCACACGTTTGCTTTCTAACACCGTACATCAGAAAGGTTGACTACTGAGTACTCACCACCAGATTACAAATGGCAGCAAGAAAAACGAGATTACATTAAATTAGTATTGTTCAAACATTCATCATCACAGCGAAACCAGTCTCCTGAACGAGGAACAGCAGCTCTGATCCAACACTTTTCAGGTCATACCTGGCCCTCGTGGGGGGGGGGGGGGGGGGGGGGCGGGGGGGGCGGGGGGGGGCGGGGGGGGCCGCGCGGGGGGGGGGGGGGGGGGGGGGGGGGGGGGGCTGGTGGGGGGGTGTGGGGGGGGGGG
>JAVQJL010084273.1:2500-22375 GCA_036024295.1 Nannoperca obscura
AACTTTTCAGCTCATGTATCATTCTGGTTAAAGAAGAATAAAAGAATGTACAAAATCTAAAATATGAATGTCCTTTTTTTAACCCTAATTCCTATAAAAAAAAGAGTCAAAAACAGTCCCCACTTTCAGACTGAAGGGCGGCTGGAAAAAGGAAAAATTGAGTTTTATGCACACAGATACAGTGTGTAAATAAACTGCTAAAAACCAAGCAGAGTGCTGTTAAGCACGCATAAGCCCTTTGAATTAGTCTTCCTGATCTGCCTTGGATGGCAGCCTTTCGCGCAGGCAGAATTCGATATGAGAGCATATCACCACAACACAGACTGTTCCCTTATGTCAACTCTTCCTCTCTACTCAAAAACCCAACTTTGGCATTGTTCACTCATTTTTCCATACCGCCACAAACATGCAAACTCCGAGATGGGAATAATACTGTCGCTGGGCTACGGCTGGATAATTTTCAAGTATTGTTCAGGGTGGAGCAGTGATCTGCTGTTATCAAGACATCTTGTCCCTTCAGTGTTTGTCTTCGATGTTATAACAGTAAATTTCCTCTGGGACCCTTCAAAGCACTTCTGCTCACCACCCGGCAGCATGTTAATGGCTTCAGGATTCATTAGACATCGCGTCTCATAAACCAGGCCTCTGTCTTTTTACAGTTGACTTACCATTGATGGTGCAGAATTTAAAACATCCTGTAAACCCCCATATAAATATAAAACTAAAGTGGAAAGTGGTAGTATATATTGAACACAATGGATTAATGTTCAAATATCCAGACGTTCCTCCTATGTATTTGTCAGGCTTATAAATAAAATCGATAACTGGCACTTGAACATGTGCTACCCTGTAATGGTTCCAACAAACAGAGTACAAGGCAGGTACAAGAGGGGAGTAGGAGGAGGAACAAAACGAGAGCAAAAGACCACCCGTGTTTCGTCCCAATGTGGTGCTGATGCTGGCAGACAGATGGGGTTGCAACGTTGCCCCGATGTGTGTCAACGACACTTGCGGGTGTGTGGTATTGGAAGCTGGTATGTGATGTTTGTCTGCAGCTTGGGGGCTGAAGAGTCACACACAAAGATTTGGGTCAGATTTGTGTGTATTTATCTGTGTTTGTGCATTTTCTCCTACCACCCAAAGTGTGTTTACGCTTCTATGTATGCACGCAGTGTGTGTGCATTTTTAACATGTGGCCTTTGCATGTCCTCATGAGTGTGCGTGTTTGTGTAAATTATGGCCTGCTACAGGGCCATGACACAGCTTGTCATCTTGTCACAGCAAGAGCCCGGCCGCCCTGAGAAAATAGCTGTGGGAGAAGAAACAAGATGTCATGGTTTAGCGAATATTTACTCTCTGTGCTATTGGTGAGATGAAGATTCAAAGAGGAAAAGGAAGAAAGAGCTTTTCTTTTTAACTTCCTGCTTATCTTGCACTTTAACCATTTAAAAAAGACTGACAATCGGCGCGATGTGTCAGTAGTGAGGCATAATTAAAGTGTATCTAGAGTGGTGATCCATTAAAATGATAGCAGGCAATCTTGCAGCCACCAGGTGCTATGGTCAAAGCAATTGACCTGCGATTATTGAGGTGTGATACAGAAAGGGGCTGACAGCCTGCTGGAAAAAGAAAAAGGTCTCCAGCAGAGACAGATTGTCGTCCTCTTAGTGTTTACTGTGTTCATTAAAAAAAAAGGTCTGTCTTCACGGTCTATTGGTGATAAAGCAACATGGCCGACAAGATGTGTGTGTGTGTGTGTGTGTGTGTGTGTGTGTAGGTTGGGGGAGGGCTCATGTCTGGGCAGAGAGAAAGAGTGAAAGCAACTGAGAGGAGAAGACTTGTTTATTCTCACACTGTGTCATCATCTGTGAATGTGTGGTTGTGTGAACGAGGCCGACACAGAAACTGACAGAGAGAGAGAGAGCAAGAGCCTTTAAACATGAGGACATAGAGCAGTAAGTCAGGGTTGATGATAACGTATTGGCCAGAATATATATGTTTTCTTTCTAGAAATTAAATTTAGAAAAATAACAGGTGATCACATTGCATTTAATGACAACAGAACAGCAGATGTTCTCTTTGAGTGGTGCATGTGCTGGTTGTTACAGAGTGAGCCTGAGAGTGGTTGTTAAGGGCTAAAAATGGGTTTGTAGAATTAATGTTCAAACTGTCACTCTACGGTGTGTTTAAAGGGGTACCAAAAGTCCAATTTCCCTCACAGGAGTAATCTGCTGGTTCATGACACGTGTTTTTTCTGATAGGTTGAAAGCGCCTCCCAAATTTCCACAGAAACAACTTCAGAAAAAAAGAGTGTCAAGCAGATGTGTCACAAAATGTCACGTCTTTCCATGGTCCCAAAGCCGACCAGGTCTAAGACCTCGAACAGAGTAATGTGACAGTATGTGACTGAACAAATAAATAAGGTTATCCCTATGCCCAAACAGCTCAATCCAATTTAATTTATCCAGGATGGTGGCTATACATTCAGGAGATTTTAAAGACACTTTATTTTATTGATTTATATTCTGTGTGTCTTGCAAAACTGCGTTGAGGCCTAACTAATTATTATAATCTGGCTTATAGTGCATAAAAAAACTCCTTCCCATAAAACTCCTGATTGGGTTAGTTACTGTAGGGTTAGTCATCGTGTAAAAACAATGCACAATATCATAATAAAACAATATCATGATCATGTTTTGCCCACAATACATAATACTAACCAGTCCCTGGTTTTGATGTTTGACCAGTAGTGAAGGCTTTTTTCACACTAGTGCAACGATTCAAATGTTTGGACAGAGGTGCCAGGTTTGTGCCGAGCTGCACTGCGAGGCTGATCCAGCCTGCGGCTGATTTTGGTGAGGAAGCTGAAGGTGTGAGCGACAGGCTACTTTACTCTTGCAGACATGAGCTTTGTCCCTCTGCTGCCCGACGCAGCCCTCTCCTCTTGGCACTGTGGCACGGACGTGTCTGTTCACAGGACACGGCGCACACATACACACAACAAGCAGTCGAGCCCAAAGCAGCTGCCAAAAACATGGTGGCGGAAGAGGAGGGAGGAGATGACAGCAGAAGAAAGGAGTAAAGGACAATACGAGTCCTCATCACTTGTATGCTTCAGCATCCTCCCACACCCTCCAGTCTGTTTACACTCACCACAACTAAACAAACAACCCCCCCTTCCCTTAAAGCCTCTGCCCCTCCCCTTCACCATGACCTTCTCTCAAGCCACCTTCTCCACAGCGATGCAGATGTATAGTTTCAACGGCTGGTAAACAGGGACAGCTTTCTCACTGTAACCAAAGCGCTTTAATGGGATTCACTAAGACCAGCTACTCTGGCTGGATTGCGAGTGTAATGCATGGCAGTAAATCACATGAATGATGGGAAAGTCATAGAGAAGTGTCACGTAGCAAAGAGAAAAATCCTTCTTCTGAGTATATCCTGACGCTTATTCTGCTCCGCGTGCCTTAACAAAACAGCATTGCCAACGTAACACTGACATCACCATGGGTCCACAACAAAACCCCTATGGTGTTCTGCTGTCATTCATTTGGTTTCCCGCTGCTGACCTATCTCCTCATATTAAATGATATCTGCTGTAGCATGCTGCTCTCAGAAGCACCAGCTGGCAGCTAAGCCAAAACCCACAGTGCTCCAGTGTTGATCATAGTTTGCAGAATAAACGTGGCCAAATTCCCTCGACCCCTCCTTGAAAGTCAAAACCGATTCTGCATTCTACAGTAGCACTCATCCTCCGAGACAGACGATAAATCACGGCAGCGAAGCATGCAGTACAACAAAAGGACTGCAGTGCTGCACTTTAACCCAACCCAGTCACAAAGCGGCTCGCAGTGCTGCAGCTGGCCTCCTCCTCTCCCCTCTCACTCCCTCGCGTTGATTACAGGCAGAGAAACTGGAGGCTAGAGCTTGATCATCATCTTCTGCAATGGCCAAACATCTCTCCTTCCCTCTTTTCCTCCTCCTCCTTCATTCTCTCCTGCATCCTTTCCACCTCTAAAGCCCTTTACTCCCCTCCATTACACTAATAAGGCTAATCACCCCTCCGGCTGGTGGAGCCATGGGCCTGGGAGAACATGTCAGCAAGGGGAGATCAATGGACTACATCAAAGGGCTGGAGCAGCACACAAACCACACCAGCACAGGGCCTGAGCGATAAGGCTGCTGCTCCCCTACATTTTTCATGAGATTATCCACTACTGTTCTGTTCTTGCCTGTGGTTTGAGTACGGGGTGCTTTTAATGAGCTGGGCAGCATCAGATACTGAGGCAGACAGCGATTAACAACAGCTTGGAACCATATGCGTGCAAAAATGATAACACACACGTGTATTGGATGTGGGCATGCACACGTAGCCATGCAACCACCAGTGCATGCATGGTTGATACAGCATGATTGAGTATCTGCACACAATTCCGCAAACACACACGCAGGCACTGCCGTGTAGTTATTTCCACAGATGCATTAGAGGTTCATCCATAATAGATAAGTTGCTAATTTGGGGATAGTTTGCTGGTGCTAAAGTAATGTTGAGGGCAAAGAGATGAGTTGGAGTAGATCGCAGTGCCAGCTAGCTCAGCAGCCCACTCTCAGCTCAGTCTTCCTCACCGTGCTCTTTCTGAATGCCAAGCAGGCATTTTACGATCCAAGGGTTCTAACTCTGCCTCCTCCGACTGGCTGAGGACGCCAGGTTGAGAGCAGAAGGCCCTGAAGAAGGAGGATGTGAACTAGAGTCTGGTTTCCTCCAGTTAAGGAGGAGGAATGAGGGGATAAAAGAAAAGCTTAAGCTCTCCCTCAGCAAAGTCTCGAAGACGAGCAGGGATGAATATGTATGAGGAGATTTGTAAGGGAGGTGACCTTTAAGTCCAACTAAGGTGTTAACTGGCTGATACTGGCTGAAATGGGCCGGGCCCCATGGCCTTCACGTTCCACATGACATTTTCTTTGCCAGTAGACAAAATAACAGCTATTCGACAGAAGACAAAAAGAATAATCTGTGGCTTATGGCAAGTCACAAAAACAACAAGTGTTTTTTACAGGTTTTATGCTGCAGAACAGCAGAACAACATCAGTGTGAACGACCAAACTTTTAAAAGTAGTCTTCAGAGTACTGTACATGCAGTTTCTGTCCAGCACACTGAGCTCTCAATCAATTACACCTGTCTGCCTAACAACATGGAGGACAGTATAGAAAGAAGCTGAGAGAAAATCTTTTTCCTCCCCAAAAAGCATCTCTGCTAGAAAAAGCTCATCTGGCTCACAGCAGAGGTATTGGCTCACTCAAAACAACATTTATCATAACTCGGAGAAAATAAAACTTGAACAAAGGGAAATAATAAAACTGTAATTGTATTTCTAATTAAATGGACTCGGGGAGACATGTAATGTATTCTCAATAACGCCACTGATTTGACTAAACACATTTCTTTCCATTGAATAGAGCCAATAAAAACTGAAAAAGAACGGAGACAAAACTTCATTTATTCTGAAAAAACAAACAACTATATATCAAACCTAACGTGGTACTTTTTTATGAGATAGTAACTGGCCACGATTGAGAAGAATTGCATTAAGTGCCTTTATGAATGTCATGAATGTTTTTTTAACTCTAAAAAAGCACCTGAAAATCTCCAGTGAAAAGTAAAACATAAACAACATTTATGAAACATAAAGCAGCAGTTGCAGCAGCAGAGGGACAATGAATGCCGCTGTTCAACGTTCCTCTTCTGTTATGTTTTATTCTTATATTTTAACAATCCCGGGGCATCACTAAGGGAGCGTCAATACTCCACTATAGGACCCACACACTTTCTTTTTCAGTCATTTGATTTTCCACTACTGCTTTGCACATGCAATTGTTAAACACAATTTAATTGAAATCCTCGCCTACACTGTAAAATGAAAAATGAATAGTTATTTGTTACATCCTTATGCACTTTAATAAAAGGTGAGCATGGATTGCTACAACAGAATGAGTGTCAACACTCACTGGTTCTTGTTAAGGTGGAATAGCTGCTGGGTGAACTTGACAAAAGAACTACGCAAAAAGCACACAGAATATATTCAGCAGTGCCTAAAGGCATTTTCTAACAATACTACTAACTGTTTGGAGAGAGAAAACTTATTTAACAGTGAATTGTTACTAGGTGAGACACGAAAATTTTTCGAGCTGTCTTTTACTCTCACCACTACTTTCCATAACGAGGGACACATCTCCATTTTTAAAATGGATTCGTATATGGACCCGGACAGCTTCCTCAGCATTTGTGAATATGAGTATCTTTAATATAGCCATAAAACTAAACTGAGGACAGCTGAGTGGTGGTCTTTAACACTGGTTTGTCAGTCACTTATAGAATATTTTAGGCTCCATACCCAGCTGGACGGCTCGTCCTGCTGATCAAAGAATATCAGGTCTGTCAGGCTCCTCTGCAGTTTCAAACTCGAGAGCTGTCTCTCTGAGTAAGACTTAAACTGAGCAGCTTGACGGTGTTGGTGAGGATCAGTGTGTGAAGCCCAAACATGCAGCTCTTAAAGTGCAATTCCACCCTCGAATTCAGCTAGAACCCTTTCTAACTGCATATTTAAGAAATGCGTGTGTGGATCAGGGGAGACTGACTGACACTGAGTCTTTTTTAATATACATTTCAGGATGTAGATAGTGCCCAACCGGTAACTCTATGTCAGCATTGCCTTGCAAGGGCCGATTAACGACAGTAGACACCATAGTGACACCAGCATTGATGTGTTTCATCACAGTACTGGACCTGGCCTTTCTTAAAAAATAAATTTTAATCGCAATGAAACTTCTACTTGGTTGAAAATAACAGCAAGGCTTTTACAAAAAATACACTTGTTTGCTACGCTAGCCTAACATGTTATCCCAGCTAAGCAAAAGACTGGGAACAGCTAGCCTAGCTCCATGATAACATTAAAAGGGATCACATTTAAACATCATACAGTAGTAGCTTCAACTTGTGCATTAAATGTCTGGAAATAAAAATGTCAAAACTGTAAAAGACACTGACATTCACTGCATTATGGAGAGTGTTGCATTTTTATAGCATGATGGACAACTGAGATGAAACAAAGGGCTAAAGTGCAAAGCGTCTCAGACTGTCATTCAAATGTCAAATAGCAATAAGATGAACTGCCCGAACGCAGAACAGTTCAGAGTTCAAATGTGTTAAAGGAGGAACATTTTCTGCTTTAATATCGCAAGAGAAAATATAATAATACTGGGGCCAGTGTATCAATAATACATTACAAGAGACCATGTCATAGTAATCGATTTGTCTGACCCATATCCATCAGGAGGCAGTCTACACTTTGTGGTCGTATATGTGGCCTGAGTCTGACTTCCTTTCCTCTTCTCTTTGTCTCGCGCCCTCTTACACTCTTAGCACTTTGGGTATAGAAAAGCACATCACATATAAAATGTATTATTATTATTACTACTAATACTACACACACACACACACACACACACACAGATAGACAGAGAGCACTATGCTTTGGTCCTCATCATCAACACAGAGCCTTAAAACATATTGCCTTCACTATGATGTCTCTACTCTCTCTACTCAGCCCTGTATATCTGTGGTTTCCAGCAACTTGCTTGTTGTGAAAATGGTGCCTGTGAAATCAGTGCTTCATACCCTGTCCTCCCTCCACCCCCTGGTAAATCTGTGCCAAAAACAAGCTCAGTCCATTGGTCATACACAACAAGAATATCGCCACATGTACATAGTAAAAGACACACAACCAGCTGCATGCATCTGCGTACGAACACAAGCACAACCTCAAAGCTGTCCTATTGATTGAGCTGTGCAGCTCGCTCTTTGTGGTAATTGAAAAGCGTTTCTTCTAATGGGAATAGAATCCCAACTCATTTTCTGTGACTTAAGTTGAATGTGAATCTATTATTTTCTCACTCTGGTTGCATGACCTACTTATTCACACACACAACTACACTTCTAACTGCCACTACAGTAAGGCACGGCCTTACTGTGTGTGTGTGTGTGTGTGTGTGTGTGTGTGTGTGTGTGTGTGTGTGTGTGCGTCACCTGTAGAGTGATGTTTTCCCATCTGTGAAAGGAGAGAACAAGTATATGCATGCCGCCCCCATTTTTCTCTGTGCTCCCTGGGAGGTATGCAGCTGCTGCAAGGCCTCTCTTGGGACTAATAGACATGCACACATACATATCCATTTACCCACACAACACACACACACACACACACACACACACGGGTGCAAAATGAGCACCAAATATTGTCATCAAAGCTTGTTAGCCTGTCACCCACATTTTTCTTCACTCACTAACAATCGCTATGATGAATTCAGGGCTTCCTTCTGACTGACAAAAAAGAACATTTAAAGTGAGAACTTTTCTTTGACCTCAGAATCCAAAACGAGCCCTAGCACACTACGTAGTGTGTAATATGAAACATAATTAACCATAACAGAGTTCTCTGATTTAGGGTAGACGTTTAATTGAAAATTATCTCTAATAATTTATCACTGATTCGACATAAAATTATTTTGAGAGGGCGATTAATGCACATTAAAGTTAATAAGCACAAACTTTCCTTGTGACAGTGTGTGACACTGACAGTCCTGCTTAATTGAATGCTCGCCACCTGAGCACTGAGGGTTATTTGACAAGAAAAAGACAGAGGGCTTGTGTGTGAATGTGCAGTATGAATGTGTATGGCACTTCTTTTTTGTGATTGCTACCTGCAGTCCCACAGTCCTGCACCCTTCTCCTTTCTTTCCATCTCTATCTCCTTTTCACTCCCCCACCTCCACAGCCCCTCATATCCCCCTCCTCCCTCTCTCTAAGCAGTGGTCTGCAACATTATCCATCCAGTACAGCTCTCCCCACAGGAGAGCTATATCTGCTGCCAGCCTCCGCAGGGACTCCATTACTTTTTTGCTGAATGTCTCCCACAAATGGAGAAATGACAAGAACAAAATGTGTGGTGTCTATTTGTACTAAGCAAAAAGAGTACTGTCATGGCTGACTAAACTGAAACCGAGCCTCTCACACTCACCTCATAACTAACAAGCAATGAACCCTGCAAATTCGTAAATTTGCCGCCAAACACTTGCAGGTCTCTGTGCACTTGTATTGTTTTGGCAGCATCACCAGAGGGAATGACAGTGGCTGCATAAAGAGGTTACAGTCAACCAGCATTTGGCCAGAGGTCCTTACCATTGACTAGGCCCAGAAAAATCTCCAAACTCAAACCTCAAACCTTCGCAGCATGGAATAATGTCTTCTGGCTGTGGGGCTGATGAACCCACACATGAGGTACGGTGGGCTAAAGCAGACCAGAAGGAAATGATGGGCAAGTGTGGTTTCCCTGTGGAGACAGCAGCCTTAGTGGTCACTGTCCACCCAGAGTTCTGAAAATATATTTTGAAGTCTTGATTTTGATTTTGCCATCATAGACAGGAAAACCCAAATGTTTGCAGAAACAGGGTGCAGCAAGGTGGAAGGAGCAGACCTCAGCTGACTGTGATAGGCTGAGACACCTGTCAGTCAAGCAAAGATGCTCTAAAACGTCTCTTTTTCTGGGATGAAAGCTACAAATGCAAAGCCACAAAACATGTCACTTCATATTACAATCCTGATCCCAGCATTTCCAATGGTAACTAAATGTTGTATATGTTTATGTTGCATTACTTTTAGAGAAGACATAAATCATGACATCCTGTGTTTGAACGTTTCACTCAATATTTTATTAGTGAATGACAAAGTGTAGAACAAGCTGACACAGAATCTACTCACAGTAAGGATTTTAAAAATGTTTTTGGATAAAGGACCTTCATGCAAAATGGTTACAAGAAATCAAATTTACAAGCCACTACCAATTTCAGCAAGCCAAAATGGTTCTGTCGGCACAAATGAAATTTGGACTTACTACATACATTCTGATGCTGTTATTTGCAAAAATAATTGTTGTATAATAATAATAATAGTAATGTCCCCAGTATCCTTAAACTGCAATACAAGCGGTGCTATTATAAAATCAGTGCAGTATATAGAGAGAACATTGTGACCAACCTTTCAGTATATCTCCACAAATGAAAGTTCAACTGTGAAAAAGTGTCTGGCTACATATTTGTGATCTGTGTGTTCACACTTTGCCACTTTGCACGTCCAAGAAAATGTGACTTTCCAGGACATGCCGGTCTGGAATCTCTTCATTTTGTGACCTATTTTCATCACATGCTTCTGTAATTGGTACACCTGTTTAAAAGATAATAGGTGAGAAATGTGACGGGTAGAAGAGATAATTATTGTCACACCTTCCACCTTTTGTCCCAATTAACCTGACCTTTTTGCACACTGTTCGCAACTGTCCTTGTGCACATTTTCTGTGCTTGCGCTTGTAATTGTGATTCGGCCATAAAAAAAAAAAAGAGCCCTTACAACTTGGATTTGCACCTGCTGGCTTGAAACATGGCAATGGTATTTACTGCAATTAAATGTTACTTATATTTAGCAAGAAGGAGGGTTGTCAATATTAAAGTGTAGGGTTTTTGTTTCCTCTGTTTAAAGCTGCTTAAAGAAGAAACTTAACAGACAAATCATGACTCGAGGGTCCTCACTAAATCAGAGTCTCTAAAATACACATACGGTCATTTGTCAGGGAGCCAATCACAAGAGCACTTGCAGTTTAGGGCATTTCCGCGCTGGCTTCTGCAGTCAGCCATGGTGATTGCAATATAACGTTGATGGATGGCTCACTGTCCCGGTGGTGGTTGTGATGCAGGTCAGGGTTAAAACCTGTTGTCTCTGAATTGACCAACACATTCTTCACCGTCTGATTCATCACAGCCAGAGGATGCATTGGATTTCACACAGTGCACTCAGTTCCTTCTTATAGCAGATGTCTATGCAGATAGTGAGACTCACTCCATCTGCCTTAATAAATAGGATCTACCGTAGTGATGAATGTGTGTGTGTGTGTATATGAATGTGTGAACAGGTTTTATTCTAGTCCTAAAACCTTGACGGACTGAATGTGTAAATGTCTGCATGTGCGTTCTTACAACCTTATTGTTTCCATCCAAGCAGGACATTCAGCATCATAATGGATGACGTCTCAACCCTGAATCTAAAGGCTGCATGTCAGACCTTGTGATAGTTGATTTTTTGGGGGGTGAAAGCCTCTCTATTAGGACATGATCCTGCTCCCCTACGACAGTACTGTCCCTCATGCTGTGGCGTGTCTCGGCTGTCGTGGAGGATTGGAGCCTAATGGGTGCTCCTGTCACCTGCCTGCTACCGTTTCTACTCTGCGGTTGCCCATATGGCAAACGGGATGAAACGACGACAGCCTAGATCAAAACCAGTTGCTGCCAGATAACCACAAAGAGAATCACATCAACTATCGTCTTCCGTTCTGACAGAAAAACAAGTTCTCTTGGCACATTTTCAAAGGGATTGTGGTCAAAAGATGAACATTGTGTGAAGTAAATAGCTGATTTTTACGCTTTTAAGTATGGAGGTGCAGTATCAAGTTAAAAGGTACCAGCTGGTTTAACTGTGATTCGTTTCATTTGGAGGCATGTGTGAATCACAGAAAGTGCACATTTAAAACAATTAGGCTAGTTACAAGTTTGAGACTGCATACGAAACGCAAATTCATGGGAAAGGAGCGCTGCAGTTGCCCACCCCCAGATTTCCCTTCTTCCTCCCAGAAAGAGCGAAAAAATACAGTCCACTTTAAGTAGGTCAGGCTTTTTTTCCTGGAGTATATGAAGTGATCAACTTACAACAGCCATGTTGTGAGATAGTTGGGAGGAGGACAACACAACCATATTGATCACTCCTCCGTGTCACTTTAATCCTGATCCTCAGTGATTTACATGCAAAGCCAGTCTTATGTGTTTTCATGTGACTCCAGAGGCAGAGGGAGGATGATAGCATTTTCAATAACACAGGTTTTGGAGTCCTCAACACAGAAAAGCCCTGCGGCTGAGAAAGAGCATTCATCAGAGCACCCAGGGGACTGAGGTCTTATTGGCTGGTGTACGAAAACAGCCCAGAATCTCCTTTATAACTATACTCTCTAACCAGGTTAATACCGCCTTGACTGATGCCAGCAATTAAAGCCATATCTATCATATATTATTACATAGTGTTGACCTCTCCCTGGCCCTCTCCATGTCGCATCTGTGATCCAGTATTGCTTCAACAGATGTAACTGATGTAGAATGACTGTTATCGGTCCAGAAAACTAGCACATTAAGGGCAGACTGGTCACTGACATCTACAGAAGCATCATCTGCACACTGTAGCCCAAAGGAATGGTTGCAACAGAGCTTGGCACGAAGCTTGATCATCTTGTACCGAGGCTCTATTCAACTCATTTGATCTAGCGAAGATAAGACCGTAGCACAGATGAATTGGGCCATATTTTCTGAAACACAGAACAAGTGTCACCAAGTTATAAAGGAGAGGTTAATGGAAAAAATAAAGAGCCCTTCACTTAACAGTTAGGGGACCATACAAGGAGTTTTTGCAGGTTTTGGCTATCTATGAATTATGTATCGTTTGTATTATTGTTGACAATAAAAAACACAGAAAAGCAGTAAATCACAACACTTTAGAAGCTTGAACCAGAAAATGTTTTGTATTGTTCCTTAATAAATTGCTTAAATAATGTTCAATTTGTCATATGGATTTATTTCCTACAGTTCCAGGCATCCATTGGTTCCCACATTAAATTGTGTTATAATATAAAACAAATTAATAGACTCCTATACTACCAATAGCCTATAGTGCAGTAGTTATTCAGGTTCTTTAGCAAGTTTTAACAGTTAGCTACAATGCTTAATTTTCATTTGGTATGGAAACTAATGGAAACCAATGACTGGCAGGCGGTTGGATAAAAAAAACCTTAAAAATTACACAGCAGCATGGTCCGCAAAATAGTTTGCTGTGATGTACTATGTGTGTGATTTGTAGTAAATGAGCTAATACATGCAAAACCACTGGTATGGTCTTTTCAATTCTTCTTCATTCAACACCAAGGTTTTCAATGTGCTCATGCAAACAAACAGTCTTGGCAAACACCAATAATCCCTGTCTACCAAAGAATAGCGCACTATTAGTCAGTGTTGCCGTTGATGAGTGAGTGAGGGTGGGAGTGAGCGCAGGCATCAGCATTAGATAAAGAGGAGCAATAAGAGAAGCAGCCAAATGGAAGTGAGGCAGACAGCGACAGCGCACACACCTGCTGCTCAGAGCTCAGGCCATTGAAAAAGATATATCTTTCTTTCAGAGGGAAGCTGCAGGATGCCAGCCTTGTTAGCCAGACAGGCAGCAGGCCGCGTCCCAGCAGCCCCTTTTGCATATTCATTCAGTCTGATTAACGGATCCTAATTCTGTGGATGTTGAGTCTCTTGATATGTTCAGAGACTTTCTTACCGTCGTACCGAGATGCAAGGAAAGGATGTGCATCTGGTTTGTTCAGTGAGCCAGGGGAGGGAAGCTAAATCCACATTCCACACTCGCAGCTAATCACAAAATCAATGAGGTTTTCCTGCGCACACATGCTTGAAGAACGTTCTGCAATTTCAATTGAGATTATTTATAATTCTAATATCATTACAGCCTGCAGTGTTTTCACCTCAAAGAAATACTTCTTTAGGCTCATTACACTAAGTTTTACAAAGCTCCCAGCGATCACACAACACCAGAGACGGTGTTCTATTTTAATGCTTCATACACAATATTTCTTTTTGAGTAGTTTGGATTATTGATCCTGATTTTTTTGTGAAAAAACATTGACGTTTTAACTAAGTATTGGTTTTGGAAATGATTTGGAAAGGACTTTATAGCTTTAACACTGTGATCGGATGTTAATGACCTTCCTATCACATTGTTTAAATTCTCCCAAAAGCATCTTTGAGAAAACTGGTTAATTTAAGGGTGTAATTTGTTGATTAACTTTCTTAAACCAGTCTTCAACATGGCATGTATTGCTTCTACAGTATACTAGTATTTTGCTACACTTTCATTATTTCCTGCACACAGGTTAAACCAGGTAATTACAGATGAGTGAGTCAGAAAAAGAAGCATTTTCAAAACAAAAATGTGTACAATGTTTTTTTTGGTACTACACTGGCTCATCGTCAGCCTCCGTGACATCAAACATCAAGTTTAAACACCAGCCTTTACAGACAGCTAAAAAGCAACTTACAGTATGCCTGAGAATCAAAGCTGATTAGCAAGATAACATTTCTCTGCAGGGGAGGACATTGGCCAGCCAGACTCCTACAGAAGCGTTGAGGGTGTGATGGTGGACTGTGAGCTACAGCAAGCTCTTCTCGGTTCTCAGCGACACCAGCAGCAGCTGCTAACGTGCCTGCAAAGAGCTCCACTCCTTCAAGTCTTGTCCAAGCTGTGTTATCATCAGCACATCGAATCAGTGTCATAAAGCAGTTTAATCACAGATTGGCTCAAAGTTTGCGCACCAATACTTGTAACCTGTCACACTCTGCCCTCTCTTCCTCGAAGTCCATTTGTTGTGTGTGTTTAAGAACTTGTTGCAGAAGTGATCCTGTGACAGGAACAAAGAAGTCTCCTGGGCATGAACCCAACTCTCTCCTTATTGCTGTGTTTGCCGGGTGCATCTACAGGTTTCTTCCTGTTCCTTGAGCCTATGCCAAGGTTGTGCTTGAACGTAGAGCCTGCGCCCGGCGTCGTGTGGCACATCAACAACCTGAAAGGAGCTCACAGCCTGCCAGGCTTCAGAGCAGGAACCTGGGCACGGCAGACGGGGAGGTAGTTGATGGATGTGCTGTTGTTTCAGGCATGTGGCGTCTGGCTGACCTTATCCAGCTACTCTGTCACTCTTTCGGGCCTTGCGCTGCACGAGCATAAGCACCTTCCAAAACAGACAAAAATGCTAAGCAGTCAGCCTCTCTTTAAGGCTCCCCGAGATAGCTGGGCGGCAGAGGGGTACATTCGTTTATTAAACCGAGCACTGTTTTTCCATCTAAAGAAGGTAAACACTGGCTCTGCCTCACTTGAGAGTTGCAAAAGAGTGTATAAAAAGAAGCAGATATAGAAGAAACAGAGGGAGAGAGTGTGTAGGAGAAAAGAGGAGGAAAGGATGTCACTAAAGGACACACAGAGTGAGTGACAAAACCTTATTGGATTTATTTGTCTTGCTCTGCTTCTTAGATGAATCTCATTTATTGTAGCTGACAGCAAAGGAAGTGCACATCAAAGAGGAGCCCAGCACAGACAAATGTATTTTTCTTTATAATGAATGAGAAGCAGGTCCTCTTAGCCAAACAGATATAGCACATTCACAAAATCCTTATCACTTTAAAAGGAATTCAAATGATTAATATTGTATTCTTTTTTACAGGAGTTGGAGAAATGGACACGATGAACTGCTACACAGAAGCCAAAACCTTTTGCACTTTGACCGTGGATGTCATTGTTTGCGAGACTTTCTGTCAATCAAAATGGCACCATATCTTTGCGTTGCATTGCATTTAGATTTCCCAGATACTGACACCAAAGAATCTACTGTGGGAAAGATCAACTCAGGTTTCCTGAGTCTGAAAAGTTCAATGGCCTCCAAGCTGAGGGCAAAAACTGAAAACATTCTTTGTATGGATGGTTCATGTAGCGATGACATGCAAAACACTGAAACCGAGATATACAAATTCCATTTGAGGACTACCTACTCAACTCTGACACCTGAGAAGAATACATGCACACTGCCAGGAACTGGCAGATGAAATATCTTCTAAAGTGCCTTAAAACCCACTTGAGAGAGAAAAGGCAAACAATGCTTAACAGCAACCAGAGGATCAAGTGTTTGTAAGATTTTTCAGAAAGCCCTTTTGAAAGGGGGCAAAAGAGAAACAAGACAATAGAATATTGAGGCAGTGTTTTTGAGATCATCTCACATCATCACCAAACAGCTGGTAATGAACTAACGTTTGTTTTCTGCCCTGCTCTGTGGCAGAGGAAGCAGATTGTCCTTGAGGACTCAACATAAATCAACAATCGGCAGCAGAAGCAAGCAGCCAGCCCCTGGGTCTGCCAGGGAAAGCATAAACTTAATTAAGTCCCATCTTACAAGGTGCGTGTGCACTGGGAGGCCTGTAATGAAAGTCTAATGTTGGCCACAAATTGGTCCAACAAGCAGCTAAAACGGATGCCTGACAGGGCCCTCGTGCAGCCCCACAGGGGGACCAGAGTCTCATTGCTAATATAAAGAGAGTGGACATTAAGGAACATACTCCAAGATGCCGTCTCGAACCCAGGAGTTTTGGTATGAAGCTAAAGCTACAACTGGTGATATAAAGAGTGTTACCTTACATTTAAAAGGGATTATAATTCAGAACAGATTGTGAGTGCAGAGATTAGGGCTTGGTGGTTTGGTTAAAAACAATAAACACATCGTGTTATTACTAATGTCTGATATTGATTAGCTGCAAATATTCTAAAAAACGATCTAAATGAATATTTATGTTCAGTGCAATACACGCTGTTCTACCATTACTCTTCATTTCTGTACATCAAAACCACTCATTTGGTTTGTTTTTACATTTCAAATGAATTTAGACAACCAAATTTAGAAGAAAAAATAAATAAATGATAACACGTTATTATTAAATATGATATAAGCATGACTACAGCTGCAACTAACAATTATCATTACAATCAATCTGACCTCCAAATATATTCAATTTAATTCACTTTCTACTTAAACCAACAAAAGTAATACAAACTCAAACTTTATAAGCTTGAAACAGACAATATGTGACATTTTTGCTTGATGACTTAAATGATTTACCGATTATCAAATTTATATTCGACTAATCAATTATTCATCACTAGATCATATTAACATGATACAATTCCACCAAAAGTAGCCCAATGATTATACTGAGTGGTCTCCGAGTCCTAACAGTGATACATCTACAGTGATATAGCAGAAGTCCTCTATTACTGAAACAGTAAGGATCTACATTTGATTTTGATCATGTACAAGTGAATTTATTCTCTGTACTCAGTAATGGTGTCAGTGATCTCAATGTTGGCTGAAGCCTTCTCACGTGCTCAACATCACCAGCACTTCGCACACCATACAGAGGGTCAGGAAATAACCAGTGTCAAGATATCTAGACTCTTCTCATCTGGGTGGCCGGCTGACGAGCCACGCAGAGCCATCTTTGTTGTACAGACCTCCTCCAGTGATCAGCCAGGCATAGGTAACAACTCAAGGCACCTCCCACTGGGAGCTGATCAGCCTGCTGTAACCTGGTAAACACCAGCTCAACATTTGCTTTCACCACCACCACCACCACCTCAGAGCAAGTGGAGCGCACGAGACAACTGGTGCCAATATTCAAACATTTAAATGGAATTTGAATACTGGATGAAAGCCCATGTGTACTGTCGCACATACAGCAACACAGGCATAAACAAGTCAGTGCCAGGCCACAAGAATGCAGCCTTGCAACCATTAGTCAAGAAAAAACAGCATTCAGACACACTGCACAAAAGATCTATGTCCCAGTGACACACACACACAAGCACCGAACAACAACTTTCAGTCAAATACACTGTGATAAACATGTGGTTCGGCCGCAAACGCACACAAATCAAGAGTACTAATTCATCCATCTCAGTGGTGTCAATTAAAAGTAGAGTGTTTTCAGCTAATTTCACCCTCAGCATGCCAGAGTTAAACATAAATGTACAAAAGACAGTGGAGGGGGTGACTCAGCCCTGGGAAAATTACAATCCACATAATTGGCCAGGAATACAAACACAAGCACAAACCCTCTAATAACTAAACCTAAATTGGCAATTAATCCTGAAGTCACTGTGCTGTGGATTTGACTCAACGCTGCTCAGGTAAAGTTCATTCCCTCTGTCAGCTGTTCATATTGACTCCAAATCCATAACCCCTGCCATTTATTGATTTACCAGGTGTAGTTAAGCTTTCATTTTCCCTTGTGTGTCTTGTGCAGTGTGCATTGTGTAGTAATTGTAAATGTGTGTGCAAAAAAATTGAGCAGTTTTCTTCAGCTTGGAAATAAAATCACTAAACTGGAAAAGACCTGCTCTTTTTTATTTATTCTAACAATAACAGCAAATAATAAACCATCAGCCTCTCTCGTCTCCTCAGCATGAAGGGCCATCTATTTATTATTATACGAGCCCTCAGAGGAATTACCTCGCTGAATGAATAATTTCATATTTTAGTTATGTATCATAATTATTCATAATTCCCCTTCAAATAAACTTTGTTAGCATTTGAATTACAGTACATTCCTAAGCAGGCACCACAAAAGAATGCTAAGACAACATTGTCACTTCAGCAAAAACATTTCTTTTAAGGATTTCTTTTCTCCACGTCTAATCTGGGCCGGGAAACACTGTGATAATCATATTAGTATAATTCTTCACATCTCGGCACATCTCTTGAGACTCTTGCAGTAATTATGGTGAACAGTGACATCATTTTGAATCGGCCAGACAGTCTCAGACTCCAACTGCTCGTATGCATGTACAGTATATCTGCAGATCTTCATATTGAATATTAACTCATTTTGTATGTGTTGAAGCTTCAAATATAGTTCCTTTCAAATTCATATTCCTCTTATATACTGTACATTGATATTCTCAATTATATACCATTTAAATTACCTCATAATACTTAACATACATTTATATATCTACTTACATAAATGTATATCTCAAACAAGTTGCATAATACAAATCCCATTTAATTCAATCTTGCTTACATTTTTAACAGTTTCAGCTGCCAATTAGCAAGAGATGTACACAGACTAAATTATGCAGACAAGAAATTCACATCTAAGAAATATATGTAGATACCTCGAGAAGTTTCCTGTGACTTACACTTGCACTTTTAAACTCTGCATTTTTCTAATAAAACACTGACTTCCCAAATTATGCTCATGTAAGTGGGATAAGGCTGTGGTTACCATGGTAGCAACACATTTCTTCAGATGTGGAACGGAAGGAAGAGGCACGTCCCTCGGTATGAGAGTAACCTCCTATGCTTAAAGACGTACAGCTAATATAGAGGTTTAATAATACTAACACTTTGATTAATGTGAAGGGATAATGTGAGATGCAAAAAGCCGGCACATTAACCATTAACTGTTACTGAAATATTCATTTGCATGATGACTTTAGTAATGTTAAAGAACCAGCTTTCTGAGTCTTCGGCCATCTTTAACGCAAATGCTGTGATTTGTTCATTTTATTAGTCATCGGGGTATTATTAATTAAATATAAATGTTGTGCACTGTACAATCAAGCTTTAGAATATTTTATAGTGAGTAAGATTACAGTTCACGTACAGTGTACGTACAGAAGACTGATGAACTCATCTGCAAGCCGAAAGGTTGTTTATTGCCACTTGAAAAAAACCCAAAACAATGAAAGGCAGTAAAATCTGACTCTGCAGAGTAGTAAAAGTCCTTGAGTATTATTATAAGCACTGGAATCTTGTTTAAAGAATTGCTGGCAGTTACCATTGGCAACACAGTCTTGCACTCTGCACCGTTTCATTAAAAAGTGTTTAGCCTGTCTTTTTCCACCAAAACTGCATCCATCCATGGTCATCCACCCACCTCTATTGTCACATTAAGTCAAACTAGGACTAAAAATAACTTGGAAAAACTCTCTTATTTCTCCCACTTCATAAAAAGTTAAACACATACACTACCGTTCAAAAGTTTGGGGTCACATTGAAATGTCCTTATTTTTGAAGGAAAAGCACTGTACTTTTCAATGAAGATGACTTTAAACTAGTCTTAACTTTAAAGAAATA
>JAVQJL010084275.1:0-10406 GCA_036024295.1 Nannoperca obscura
CATCAACAATAAACTGGACTGGACAGATAACACAGATGTTCTGTACAAGAAGGGTCAAAGTCGTCTGCACATTCTCAGAAGACTGAGGTCCTTTGGAGTGTGCAGGACACTGTTAAGAACTTTCTACAACACTATGGTGGCATCAGCAGGCTTCTAAGCTGTGGTCTGCTGGGGAAGTGGCAGTACAGACAGGGACAGAAAAAGACTGAATAAGCTGGTCAGGAGAGCTGGCTCTGTCCTGGACTGTACACTTATTACTGCTGTAATGTGCAAATTTCCCCTCGGGGGATCAATAAAGGTTATCTTATCTTATCTTAATCACTGTTGATAAAATTGATAATCAAGTAAAAGCATTTATTTAGCCAAACTGAAGACTGGCAGCAAGACTGACTGACAAAACAAGTTATGTGAAGGGCTCTGGGGAAGCATGGAGGGCATTTGTTTTATGTTTAAATGGAATTTTTGTGACTAAACTATGAATCCCCAAAAAATGATTAATACACAAAATAACCATAAACAAAGAAGAAAGTTGTCATTTGGCCTGTGTGAAGTGTGTTGTCGTTTTTGGTTTGCCATGTGCCTTTTATCTTGCTACTTTTTTTTACTCGACCACTTCCCTCCAACTCTCTGCTGCATTTCAGGATGCCTGGCAGTGAAACTCCACTGAACACATTGCATCATTTATCAATGCCTGTAGCACACGTGCTCCATAATGGTCGCACCATACAGACGGAAGTAGTACTCAAGGCAGAACAGCTGATGTGTTGACCTGGGAAGCGTCAAGATGTCATGGTGTGTGGGATTTTACACAGGGACCAATAGGCACGGTTGTGTTGAAGGGCTGTCGGCATTGTATCACTCACATCCCATAGAACATTCATAGGGGCAAACTTTTATAGTAGATCACTGCTGTCGCTGGGCCACTAGCTTACTTTAATTAACAGTACTGTAGCACAATTAAACAGGACTATTTCAAGTTACAGCAACCAAAAGCAGACAGCACTAAAATCATGAGGTCCAGCACAAAACATACAGTATGGCCCCACCATCATACTACCCATGATGCTCATGGCAAAATGTTTTACTCCCCCCCACTGATTACATCTACTGAGTTAATGAGCCACACACTGAACATCTTCCCCCCCTCACTATATATTTCACTATATCTCCTACATCCTTCAATCTCCCTCTCCATGTCTCATAAATGCACTCTTCAATTTCATTTGAAGTGGTGCTGATCCCACTTTAGCAAAATATTAGAGACTTTCTTTTCCAGAAACGCCATGGTTATTCATCATATCAGTGGGAGGACAGTCTACCAATTATCAGAAACTACTGTTCCAGCACACTGCTGCGAGTATGCTTTGCTGATTGTTTCAGACTGCTAATTGATTGCACTCACTGTCGCTCTTGTCAGATGAAAGCCTGGTCTTTGAAAAGATTTTCAGGATGCATGATTTTATGCAAAAAAAACACCTGCCGCATCAGTTTAAAATGGAGTGGATCTGGATGCAGAATATCATATGGATGGTAAAGTGATTTTTTATAGTTTTTAGTTTTTATATTCAAACCTATTTTAACCTCCCCATGAATAGATTTAACCTCAGGGTTGTTCAGTGCTAGCCTGGACATAAATCTGTGTATGCTGAAAAAAAAACAAGATCTTTAGAATGTAATAGTCTGCCAATTCCTGTCATTTGGTCTCACATAGAAATGCAGAAACTATTTATAGTGCTGTAATTACAAGTTACCAATATCAAAATAAAGTATATGTTCACATTTGTTTATTTGTGACTATCTGCTTTGCGCAAGGCAAAGAACAAGAGCTGAAGCGCGAGCGCAGAAAGACACAGCTAACATTACTGTCCTCACTGGCAACCTTACAAAATAGGTAATCGAGTATCCAATTAACCGATGTAAACCCAGGATTGTTGGGGAAATCATGTTACTACGAACCATGTAAACTCTTTCATCAAGTTATTATCTAAATGTGGTTATTCACAGTAATCGGCGTGATCATAGTAATCAAAAGGACCAAGTAACCAAAGCAACCATTCATACAGACAGACTTTGCCAGCTGGCTAAGTTAACTAGCTCAATAACTTAGCAGAGACCTGCTAGTTGTCTGTTCATCTCTGTTGCTGTCGCATTGTTTTGGCATGAGAATTGTTTGGGCAACGTGAAAGCGTGTGTCTCAGCGTGAGAGTTGATTTGGATTAATCCGGAACAATCACATCCCTAAGAAGAGTGCCTATACCTCAAACTGGAATGCACTTTTACCCTTTAGATCAAAATGTTTTGATGTTGAAATCTAGTCACAAGCAGGAAGTGTCAAAAATGTTGTCAATCTGATGATTGGGACGTTGTCATTTTTGTATAATGGGAGGAGAAAAAAGGAAATGTCTCAAACATCTATTATGTTGTGAAAAAGTGTGTTTTTTTAAGTGTTCACTCAAGACGGTGCTGCAGATAGCAGCCTCGGTATTGTGCTCTCTGGTACTTTTTCAGTTTTTGTTTATTTATGTTTATTATTTATTCAGTCCAATTACATTCGCCAGTGAGGACCTTTTGAACGTTTGACAATTCACTTGCCAAACCTTTTTACTGAACCAGAAAGGGTTGTAGAGCTTTAAGTTGGAGGAGCAGCAGCTCTCTTGGTGAGCACATCCCGGATAGGACTCATGTACATGTACCGGGATAGGGAATCACAGGATTCAGTGACTACAGGCCTGTTGCTATGACATCTGTGGTCATGAAATCCTTCGACAGACAGGTGTTGGCTCACCTTAAGAACATCACAGATCCCCTGCTGGACCCCCTTCAGTTTGCCTACTGGGCAAACAGATCAATGGATGATGCAGTCGACATGGGACTGCACAACATCCTGCAACAACTTGATGCCCCAGGGACATGCAATTATCCTGTTTGTGGACTTCAGCTCGCCATTCAAGACCATCATCCCAGGAGTCCTCCACTCTAAACTCACCCAGTTCACTGTGCCAGCCCCCACCACCTCTACAGTACAATAGATGTAGAGAATTGTCCCTTTTACTAGGACTGTCTCATGAGGAAGGAAGCTTCATCTGATTACACAAATGCATCACTGACATGGCTACCACTGATCACACTGATGTTTACTTTGGAATAACATAGTGGCAGAAAACATCAAATGTATCCATAACTCTTGACTCTTAAATGCATACCTCAGGTCTTTAGTGACCTGGGAATATATTAGCCTACACCCTGTGTAATTCATTCATTTCATTCCAATTAAACTCTCTGGTATTCCTCAGACTATTTGTTTTTTGTATTTGTTGTCCTGGTCAAAATCTCAAAAAGGATCTAAAGGTTGCTAGAGACCTGAGGTATGTGACAGTGTTACATTTCTCTCACAAAAACCTTTGACTATGAATTAATATAGACTCAATGATAAATTATTTTGTTTAAATTAGCTTACCACCACAGTAACATGGTGCTGCAGGACCTGGGTGGCAGGCTTATTGCAGAGCAGCATTTTATTTGATATTGGAGATTTTCAATGACAACATGTCCGAAAATGGAGATAAACCTGAGGCTACTGATGATGAGGAATTTTTATGAATCAGATAATTTAAAAGCAGAACTGGAGCATTAGAATAACGAAGCTAGCTCAGACAACATGAGCTCTGAATGGGACAATGTTTAAGACACCGTCCAAGTAGCGGTCTCAAGAGAAGTTAGGACTGATGAGGGAACCTTCTGTAGTTTCCCTCAAGTGCCTCAGCCCTTGCTGCTATTAACGCAGCAGTTTTCCTGGCCAAAATTCCAATATGGCTAGCCTGAAGATCTGACAAGAATCACACTTTCCTGGAAAACCTTGGCCTTCAGCTGTTGTGGCCATGGCAAGAAAAAAAGCAAAGAAATTCAGCAACTTCCAAAGCTGATGGCCACATCTGTCTATCAGCGCTCAACTGTGATTTGTGAGTACTGTGCTGACTAATTTAGGTTTAGTAGATGACAGTCTATGATATGTTATAGTAGCCTATCTAGAAGACAGTACAGTAGAAACATTAAATATAATAAGCTACGCTGGAATCTATGAATACATTTTTGGGGAAGACAAACATTTCTCGACATGTATAAATGATTCTTATTTTCCTCAGTTTGCACTTTTTTACACACAAAGATTCACACTTTGAGATTGGTTTCACATTATTCTGCTGTTTGACAGATGGTGACAGTAATGCAGACAAATATAGAAATGTTGCAACAAAAGCAATGAAGAAAAATAAGGATGTAAGCAATGCACATTTAAAATATTTAACAAAATTGGCTTTGCAAATGAAGGAAATGCATTTGAGACATTTGGCAAATCTCAAGGATAAACATGTTTTGTTGAGAAAACCTGAATGCAAACCAAGAATAACTATAGTGACCAAAAAGGAGCCTTAACTTGCATGAAAATAATAATAAAAACAATACACCTACAATTCCACATAAATATTTATTTTGTTGGTTCCTAGACCCATATGTGAAGAAAAAAAGTGGCACAATGAAGTAGCAGAAACAAACATAGGTGTGAATAAGTGGGTTTTACTCTATTAAAAGAAGAGCAATCTTACTGTAGAATCACCAAAGGTCCCTTCATGTACACCTTATATTGTGGGCATTGTTTAATAGCCATCTTCATACTCAAGTGATGACAAGGCTTGTGTGCGAAATCCTGCACTCGTCTCCATTCATCTCAACTTAACTCCATTTATTACCCTGCACAGATAACCCAGCCATGGGAAAAGGCAGAATCAGCACCAGCACACTCCAAACCAGTCTCTCTCTCTCTTCCTGTCTCTCTCCCTGATACAACAGAATAAGTCTGTGGTCTACTTTGGTGCAGAGTTTTTACTTTCCATAGACTATTTGGGTTTGGTCATGGCCCTTGCTTTTTATATTTTCTACATCAGATGAGTCTTTGCTTTTCTCAAACAGACTGAAGAAAAAATGTTCTCACTTGAGAGCCAAATTACATTGATCTCCACAACATTTTCATATAAATATACATATTTACGACTCTATTACTAAAATCTACACCATGCGAAAGCTTTTACAGTATATTTGTCCTAGAAACATTTCCTTTTGAGGCAGAAAAAAATATCAATGAATGAAATCAACGCAACCAACAAGCAGTGAGAAAGCGATAGCTGGTGATATGTAGTCTTGTTCCTCTTGAAATGCAATGTAAACATAAATCTAAATCTCAATGCATATTCATAAATAAAAATAATAATTATAATAATCACCGAGGTATTTGGATCGCCTACTGTCATTTTACTCAACCAACCACATTATTTATGCATCCAGGACAGTTCTGCTTCTGAATATCAGGACACAGACTGACTAATCAAGAGTGTCAGCCAGTAGTCTGGGTGTGTGTCAAAAAGAAATATTAGGGGAAAGAAATAACACAAGTATGAATTAAATAGTACAATAAGTATGGAGCCAAAGTACAACTTGCTTACCTTTGTCCAATCTTTGACCACTTTTCATTTTTTGTTGACCACAGGCCAAAATGTTCACCTTTAAACACAAGATATTAAAAACTAATGGCCATGAAATTAGCTCATCACATTTGCACTTCCAAGATGATGAATCTGAATCTGAAGGTCTATTTTGGACACTCTGTTACCTTTCATCTAAAACTGCCCTTAGGAAAAGTATATCATGTAATCAAGAGATTGCAAAAAGTCCTACAACATAAACAACATAAAAGGTTGTTTGCCGATGACTCCTAAAACAGCATACATAGGCATCCTGAAGCTTCATTGTCATGGTAACAATAATACACTTGTGGTTAATGTTGTGAAGCAGTTGTAGTTTGGTTAGGTTTAGGCACCAAAACTGCATTGGTTTAGGAAAAGGTCATGGTTTGGGTTAAAATAAGTATGTTAGTAAATTCAGTTTAGTACGTAAATATGGGTCATAATAAGCTGCTGCACAGGTGACCTACAGTATATGGATGTATTTTTGGGATGAACAGTTTGTTCATGGAATTTGGTGAACACATTCAAGGAGGAAGGAATTCACAAAAAATGTCATGGTGGTGCTAGAGGATCATGTCGGTAGGCTTCATCCAATGGAGACCATGAATGTCTACAAACTTTCATGGCAATCCATCCAATAGAGATCAATGTGGACCAAAGCCATGGATCAACTCACTGACACACTGACACTGCCATCCATAGAGCCAAGCTGAAAGAGTGACAAATAAGTAAACCTAATTTAAAAGAAATATCTTGTTAAACATCTCATAACCCATAAGGTGTATTTTGTGACCATTTTGGGGTCCCTACCCCCAAGGACAGAAACCACCGGTATAGGTAACAAGGTCTAGAGGATAATATGAGCCTAGATCTAACTTTGAATTATCTGGTTGTACTTTATTCAGGACCTTCTTCTGTAATCCCCATCAACAAGCTCATTGATATGGAAGCCATTTGAGCAAGCAACCACCACAATGAAAACCAAATACAATACTATAAATAGTTCTCAATGAGCCCCTGAAACAACTCCAACAACTGGAGATGAGGAGTGAAAGTGTCTTTGCTTCTTGTTTTTAGTTTGCTCATTGTTATCTATGTTTTATGGCCCAGGAAGAGGCTCAGCGTCTTAAGTCTAATTGACTGTTGTTTTATGTGAAAGCACAGCTTGTGTCGATCTAAAAAAGAGTTTATTTTATTTCCAAGCTAAGAGATACTGCTGTTTTTATTAGACAAACAAAAGTCAGTGAGGAAAGGTGGGTGGAGAAGAGGATACAAGACAAGAGAAGAGAGAAAAAGGACAATGACCAGAATAGGTTGGCAAAGAGAATAACGGAGGACAAAGGAGGAGAGTTGAAATATATACTATATATCTATACTATTTAACCTGGGATAATTTGATTTGTTTTCACTTTCAGGGATATGAGAATAATTTAGGTTATTTGTAAATTCTCATCATCTGGCAGGACAATGTACAATACATGTTCAAAAGCTTTCGTGTAATTTGACATTATTTAGGTTTTTGTCCTGTGTATATGCATATCCACAGTCTTTCAAAAAACAGTAAATATCTGGATAGAGGAAAGCGTCAGAGTGTCATGTTGATGGGGAATTCAGAGGCTTAGTAATAACAAACAAGACTAAGAGTCTCCAGCCATGCTAGCAGCTCTGTGAGGCTGTAGTTGGCACAGTGGGCTTTAAACTAAATGCTACATTCAACATGCTAACATGCTTACAATGACAATACAGGTTGCATCTTAGCAGGTAATGTTTATCAAACTCATAATCTTAGGTTAATGTCTTAACATGCTAATATTTGGTAATTAGCACCAAACATAAGTAGGAAGAGCATTAACTTAACAGGTTTTGGTCATAAACCACAATATTGGACAAACTATGGTTCCCGTCATACATTGGGTTATGTGGGACTATAAGCCACACCAGAGCCCATTTGTCATTTTTCTTTTACCATATAAAACGTGTGCTACCTTAGCATTTGGAGATATGTATTTATTATTTTTAAAATGACTACTAAGACTTCTAAGTGGTTTTACGAGTGTTAACAGACACTGAAACCGTCACTGGAAAGAGTAAGTCATGCTGATTTCAGCATTGTGTGTATGATGTGTGTTGTTATTTTAGTATACTGATACTATGTGGCCTATATAAAACCCAGCAATTTAGTTTCCTATTAACTTGTTTGATTAAAATGTCCTCAGCAGGTGAGATTAAGGTTGCTAAGTGTTGCATGTTGGGCAATTTGAGTAATTAGCATAATGAGCTAATTAATCGCCAAAAACTGGAAATGGCTGTAATTTTGGTTCTAGAAAGGTGATCTAAGAGTCTAAGTTCATGTTTGTGATGTAAAGAAATCCCGAAGCATCGAATATTTCATAACATTTTGTAACAAAGATTTGATGAGATCCACCTGCATCACCTGCCACTGTCCACTTTATAGAGATATGCCTATGGTGCAATTTCTTTTTTTAATCAAAATTCAGAAATCGATAGGTAAAGTTTGAATTACTGACAGTGGTGGATTCATGGCAATTACACCGGTGTTAACGTACCATGTTGTATAATGTAAACATGTTATATACACCTTTGGTTTTTCACATTGTGAAAGCAGCAGTGGCAACAGTTGCATTAAACCAGAATGTAATAAAGAGAGGCAATGTGGAAAGCATCTAACTCTAGAGCACTTAGCTAATGAACAACAGTGTGTGTGTGTGTATATGTTTGTGTGTGTGTCCTGCTAGCAAGTCCTTCATCTTGGCCATGGCTCTTATTGACGGTATTGGAGGCCATAAATCATTTTGCATGTGAGTGTGTGGCGCTGTGTGTGTCTTTGTATACGGCCCAGTGCTTCTCTGGATGTGAGCAGCGGCACACAGCAATCTCAGGTCAGGAAAGCAACAGAGCAAGAAGTGTGTGTGTGTGTGATAACCGCGACAGAGCAACAGTAGCCAAAGTGGTAGATGGGCCATTGGACAAGATGTACCTGACTGTCTGTCTGCTTCACACCTTCTTCGCAGAGATGCAAATGCTTTCCACACCAGTGCACACTTCACTCACAAAGACATGAGGCTTGTGCACGCACACACACAGACACACTCACACACACGTATAACATACAGAAATGCAATTAAGCAGCCTGCATCAATACAGCAGTTCTTTACTTTATTTGACTTCTTTAACCCTACTTGGTAAATCTCTCCACCTTTTAATTTATGGGTCGAGTACAGATGGTAGTGAACTGTATCTGATGTTAACTGCCCTCCATTAACATTTCCCATAGTGCTACTGGAGTAAGCAATCAAATAGAGCAGTCAAGCAGATGCATTGTGGGTAGCCTTCATATGTGTACAAACACTGACACACAAAGACAAAGACATAGACAATGCCATCTATGACACTACTGGGAAACAACATTGTGGCGATTTCAGACTCCCAAATTGATGCGTGTCGATGCAGGGGTGCTGAAATGTCTCAAAATAAACAGTATAATCAGCTACTATTACTGAGTTGTAGAGATGTCAATGTTAATTCCATATCATATCAATCAATCAAGTTTATTTGTCACAATTATAAGGTGCAATCCCAGTGAAATGTTTTTCCACCAGTCCCTTCAATTTGTGCATTAAAAAGAGTTTAAATAGAATACGGTGAAGTCTCCTAAAAGGATCCTAGAGGCCTGAGGGTACAAGGTCTTCCTTAACCTCTTAGCCCTGCAAACCACTCTTTGCAGGGATCTGAGGACCTAATCGAAGCAGTTTTCGTACAAGGCAGTGATGTTTCGTACCAAGAAAAGCTGTCAAATGTGGCTACACAGTTTTGTGTGTACAGTGTGTCCAGTAAGGGGTTTCAAAACACTGCCCTGTGGGTCACCGGATGAGGATGGAGGAGGTGTGTCTGCCCACCCTCACAACCTGCCCATCAGGAAGTGAAGGATCCACATGCGCAGTGAGGTGTTAAATCCCAGGTCCTTGAGCTTGGAGGGAACAATGGTAATGTTAGACACTGAACGGTAGTCAATGAACAGCAATCTCACATAGCTCCCTCTCGTGTGCTATGGCATCTTCTGTTTGAAGACGATTTGGTTGGGACGGTAGACAAACTATAGTGAGTCCATTGTGCTGGGTATTGATAAGCAGATGTAATCCCTAACCAGCCATTCAAAGCACTTCATCTCTACGGGTGAAGTGTGTGAAGGTGTGTGCCACTGGGCGGTAGTCATTCAGGCAGGCTGGTCTTGTTTTCTTGAGTATAGGAATGACAGAGGAATTCTTGAAGCCCGTGGGTATGACAGACTGAGCCAGGGACAGGTTGACAGAGCCTCCGTAGTTTCACGCCAGAATAAAACTTTACGTGAAAGTCGTCACTGCTGTTTTCAAAGCCATTGTGTCCTTCACAGGTCAAAAATAATAATTTAGATTAGAAGACCGGCACTAGTTGTGAAGACTCGCCCATTGATATTGTCGGGTCGTCATTGCAAAAGAGCACAACAAACTAAAATGAAATATCATCACTTGCAAAAGTTCTATGGCGTATTGGGCAGAACAGACTGATGCTACATGAGATGGGAGGCAGCACCTACAGCCTTTGTTCAGTGTAAAAACATTCCAAAGTTTAGCTAAAGCTAATATGAGCCATTAGCAGTTTCAGTTATACAAATCAAGTTGGAATTTTCAAAAATAGTCTTTTCTTGTAAGATATTGTCTTTGCATTTTCCTGGGCATTGTGTCCTTCTTGAACTCTCGCAGAGGGATACGTCCTGGTATTCACATGTAGGTGTCTTGCCCAGGCATTAATATTCCTCTGGGCATGTTCCATGTTTCTTCAGTACCATGAGCATAGCCACAGTAGTGTGTGTGTGTGTGTGTATGTGTGTGT
>JAVQJL010084279.1:0-27435 GCA_036024295.1 Nannoperca obscura
GTTGGGTCTTTGTGTGTGTGGAAGTTGGTCTCGACCGGCTCCATGTGATTGAGTGCCCTGAGATAACTTTGTTATGATATGGCGCTATATAAATAAAATTGAATTGAATTGAATTATCATTAGTAGTGTAATGATCAGACACAACTCTTGTAACATGTATTACATAAATATAACACATTTGTTACGCGTGGTTATTTATTGATGAAAACTGATACCATATGATTCCCTTCAAAATAAGTCAACAATCATATTGAATTATTGACTGACCCAGTTTGGTGTCATTATATTGCACGGAATTGGGACGTAAATTGTAAAACATTTTGAACTTGTTTGTTTGGTTTTAGCTGAGTAAACAGCTCATACCTCTATATCCTCACAGTAACAATATCTTGTTATTGTACTCTGAACTATTATGGCTCTTGCTATTTGTCAGAATCACCCAGGAATAGTCTGTTAGTGTGTAGGAGCCATTATGTCTGTGTATTTATGTGTGTTTGTAGTATCAAGTTTACCACAGGTGGCAGTGTAGATCATGGTGGTAGGCACAAGTGTACACAGCGTCCAGTCATGCACGGGTGACGGCAAGGGCTCACGGTTTTTACAGCTGCAGGCTGAGTCATGACCGACTCCGAATGGTTGCAATGTAGAAATACTTTTGGATGCATGTAAACCTTCTATAAATGGGAGCCTCACACGATGGTAAATACAGCCTGGACCTCTCCTCATTGATGCGTGTTAAAAACAAGTTGTCCTGCACCCAGCCGAGTGGCTTATTGCTGGTCAGGATAGTCACTACAGTGAGTCTTGTTTAACTAAACACATGTGCTGTCACACAGGAGTTCCTCCAAGATGGAAGAGGCCTGTGACATGTATGTGAGGGCAGCCAACATGTACAAAATGGCCAAAAATTGGTGTGGTAAGAATAATTATTACAGGTTGTAAAGATTGCCCTTTTTTTTGTTTCAATTCTCTAATATCCATAGTTTTCTTTTCAGCTGCAGGAAATGCATTCTCCCAGGCTGCTCGCCTCCACCTCCAGATGCAGAGCAAACACGATGCTGCGACCAACTTCATAGATGCTGGAAATGCCTTCAAAAAAGCAGATCCACAGGGTAATCGTTACTCATCACCACCCTCGGGATGTTTGACTGCTGAAGCTCACTTGTAATGCCTGTTTTACAAGCTGCTGTCTGACTTCCAGTGGACCATGCACATAAAGCCAGTGTCATCTGTTGTCATTAAGAGCTTTAACAGCTTTATTTACAGCTCCTCCCACTGTGCATTTAGCAAATGAATGCTTTGCACTGGAGAAAAGTGTAAATAAATAATGCCATAAAGCCCACTGGTCACCAACATTGTTAAATGGGGTCTCGCCCTAAACTTTGCACTTCTCACAACTGATTGCTTCTAATTTTGTTGATCTTATTCTTACTTTGTTCTTTAATTGATGTGAATTCATTGAATACTTGCACTCTTATAACATGCCGTGTGTCTAAATATGATTGTTTTTCTCAACAGAGGCCATAAACTGTCTAAACCGAGCTATTGAGATATACACTGATATGGTGAGTCTATAAACAGTGAAGTCTTCTTAGTTTCTTTTAAATTATTACATTTGAAAAAAATCATTTTTTTTGTTCAACGTGTGATTTCCCCATATAACATGTAGCTCCCACTGTGGATGTCTTCTCTGATGTTTTGTTATTTTGTTTTAGGGCCGCTTCACCATCGCAGCCAAACATCACATCACCATCGCTGAAATTTACGAGACAGAGCTGGTGGACATCGACAAGGTCAGACGGAAAATCAGTGTTTCATGATTATTATGTTGCGTATTAATTCCAGGGCAGATTCTTGCATGGGAAAGCTCACTTTATGCCTTATGTCCAATTTTGCCCAATTTCCATTGCAGGCCATTGCTCACTACGAACAGGCAGCAGATTATTACAAGGGTGAAGAATCCACCAGGTGACTATTTTAAATTAGCATTTTTTTCTCTTGTTTGCTTATAGGGTGTGACGTTTGTTTGTTTGTTTGTTTCATTTTATTTGTTTCTAATTCCTTTTATTTGACATATTTGTTTTGTGATCGTGGGTGTTGAACTTCTTGGTGGTCTCTGACTCTTGATTTGAATACGTGTGGACTGAGAAGCTTCTGGATTTTCCCTTTTCAGTTCAGCAAACAAGTGCCTTCTGAAAGTAGCAACCTACGCAGCTCAGCTGGAGCAGTACCCGAAAGCGATTGAGATCTATGAACAGGTGAGATGACGTGCAACATGTTGTCACAGTGGCTTCAGGGGCTGTAGTGACACAACAAACATGAATTGTACTTTTTGATTTTAGGTTGGAACCCACGCGATGGACAGTACGCTCCTGAAATACAGTGCCAAGGATCACTTCTTCAAGGCAGCGCTCTGTCACTTCTGTGTAGACATGCTGAATGCAAAAGTAAGCCAGGAACACCGCGCTTGTGTCCGTGTACAGAGTCTTTAACACGGGCCACTGTCCTAATCTTGATCCTCTTATCACTCAGCTTGCTGTGCAGAAGTACGAAGAAATGTTTCCGGCCTTTTCAGACTCTCGAGAATGCAAGCTGTTGAAGGTAGGCTTTGGTGTTATTTTGGCTTTTAAGTTCTGTTGCTCTCTGTTAAATACAGGTGGTTGACCTTGCTACCCCCCCAGCAGGATATAACAAAGGCACCGGTCATCTTAGTACACTCGCGGTTGGTGACCAGCGTTTGGCTGGTGCTATGTTTGTTCCCCAGGCTGTGGTTTTGCATACAGACAGTCTTTCTGATGCGAAGCATAATTGTAACCAAAACATATTTTTATCCAACCAGAAACTTCTAGATGCCTACGAAGAACAAAACGTGGAGGCCTATACTGACGCGGTGAGTGGACACTTTTCTTTCCGCAGAAATCTATTTATTTATTTAGAATATATATGAGTATGTAGCGAAGGCTCTTACTCTGAGCTGAAGTTCCTGCAGCAGAACTGACAGCAGGGTTTTACAGGGTATCTGGGTCAGGATGCTTCAGTGTGACTACAAGAATCTTTAAATACATAGTGGCCGTCTTTATAACTCTATAACTTGAACTTTCTTGTACTTGTCCGCCACCAAACGCAGTGCTGAACCAGACCCACCGTATGATTTCTGTGTTACTTTGCTCATGTTTACTGCTCCTTTCTCAGGTGAAGGAATTCGACACCATTTCCCGGTTGGACCAGTGGCTCACCACCATGCTTCTCCGCATCAAGAAAACCATACAGGACGACGAGAGCGACCTGCGTTGACTTCTCTTCCTGCTCCAGCCCTCAACAAGCGACTTGCATCTTCCTCTTTGCCTTGAGCCTCTCACTTCCATTCTAGCAGCAATCTTAATGTTTTGACCATTATCCCTTAAATTCCTCCACAGATGTTTCTCTACCCTCTGCAGTATTCTTGCCTTTTTAATCCGCTGTCCTCAATACTCCATCATAGGTATAAACACTATGTTTCTGAGTGCCTGCTGCGCACAGTATGTTAGTTGTATATTGTTTTGATACAGGTATTGGCCCAACATTAGTTAAACATTCATAATGGGCTGCAATACCAAATATTCATACCAGCGCTCTTGCATAATAAAGGTTTTATTTCATTTTTCTTATTAAATGGATGAGAGGATGTGAATTTACCAACACTTTGATTTACTAAATTTAAATAAACGTAACGTAAGGTTCCAGTAAATATGAAATATTAAAGCATAAACGTTGGGTTTTGGTACTTATAGTATACTGCAGGGAGGTCATATCAGGGCACCTCTAATTAAACAGCACTACATCTCAGCTGCTGAGCTCCTCTCCGAGCAGTGAGGCTTGAGTTTCTGAGGTTACACCCCCTCTGCCTTATACTGGGAAGCTCTCAGGATGTGAACAGCTAGATTTGATGAAAAGATAAATTCATGCTTTTAGAATCTGCAAATAGTTTTTTGTGTTTTTCCATTTAAAGTGCTTTTATTCTACAAAAGAAGGTGAAAGAAGCCCATCACTTTTGTGAACATTTGGGTGGTTTGGTATGGATGAGAGATGAGGAACTAGAGTTTTCCATTGTATAGAAGTTATTTCTCTTTTTGTGTGATCGTCTGGTTTGTGTTTTTCTGTCATAACGACCCAGGCTGAAATATAAAAAGGCCTGCACGAGATGCAATACATGGAAAGAAAAAGGAGCTTTACTGATCTGAACACTGTGCTCATGTCCTCCTAATGATGTTGTCAATAGACAATTGGTTTTAAATAATTTGTATATCAGTGATGTTTCCTGTCAAACCTTTGAATAAAGCTGCCTCAGGCGCACAGCATCCTGGGCGTGGCCTCCACCTGCCTGCTCCGACGTGCTCAGCTGTTCTGTGCAGACTGCACCTGAACGTCAGACTGCACGTGCACGCACGCGCATCGCTTCTCCATTAGAGAAAGAACGGGGGTTTAAGAGTAAATGGGTTTTCGCGCTCCTGTTCATCTGAAGGCTCCTGCACTCTCTCTTCTTCCTCTTCCGCGTCAAGCCTTCGCTCGGTGTGCGTTCTTGGGTAAAGTAAGTCTTTTATCAACCTTGAAACTACAGAATACAGAAAAATGATGGTTATTTGACCTCAAGTTCAGAATCAGAAATCCTTTATTAGTCTCGCAGTGGAGACCTGTAGAGGATCTGACTGCCGCGGTGTCTAACGTTTAGAAAGTCGAGGCAGGTTGATCTCATTTTAATCGAGTTAGAATTTACTTTAACGAAATCCCTAAAAACGTCTTGCGCATTTAAATGATCTCGAACATGGCAAAGATGTAATATAAGATTTATATTGCTATTTAAATAGTTCCCCGTTCCGTCTTGGATGTTTAGACCTCGGGTGTGGTCTTATTGTGATGTTTTATCAGTGAGGCCCCTCGGGACTTTGTCCTTTTGTTATTTGTACAAAGCCGTGTTGTTCCTAATTGAGCACTGGAGAGAAGGGTGTGTTCACCTGCATCCCAGCAGAATACAGCTGCAGTTTCCACTGGAGGTAAAACACACGCTCTTATTGTTGTCTTAAAATAAATGAAGCCGGTCCACATTCTAACTGGCAGATCAGTGTCAGGTCCACTTAATGTTGCAAACAATGCGACTTTGAAAGAATGAGATTTGAGATCAGTTTGTTTATAGTGCATGTTACTTGATATGTCACTATGGAGATCCTCTGTTTCTGTGTGGGAGAATATAAAGCAGCCATACTGCTCTTTACTTCTGACATCTGGCAGTGTAACACAGTTGACCTTCATTTCCATTGAGGTTCAAGGCTGTGAAGTTAGTGATGAGTTGATTTGCCCTGATGAGTGTGGTCACCTCTGTATTTTTCCTGCTGGCAGGTACATCCAGAGTGTCTCCAGCTGGCAGAGTGTGTGTAACCTGAAGACAGCACCAGGTCCCAGGACCACATCCCATGAAAGATGATCCATTTCTAAGAACAACGCACCACACAGCTTGGTTTACTCACCTCAAGCCAATGAGACGCATTCAGACATTCCGTGCTATGGTTCTCCTTGTCACTTTATTTCTGATCTTCTACTCGACTCTACACCTGGAGACGACCCACAGTCACAGGACAAGAGCAGGGGACCTCCTTGAGCATCCCAGCCTCCAGGTCCATGACAGTGACGTGAAAACACAATCCTGGAGGCAGGACATCTTCACCACGCCTCACGCTGGTGTCCTCAATGTGTCCGTTTCTGACGCTTTCAGACAGGCCGTCCCTCAAAATAGAGCGTACTGGAACCGCCTGCTGTACTCGGCCCTCAGGAAACTGGACAAGGGAGTAAACCCATTCAGACGTGACGCTGGTTGGTCTCGCTGCACGGAGACAAATCAAGAGCTTCTGCTAACCAACGTGCACGACTTCACCTCCTACCCTGTCTTATTCCAGGGCTTTTTGCAGGGCATGAACTGCAGGTCCCCTCCAGTCCTGATCAACCAACCCCACAAGTGCATCTCCACTGGGGGGGAGGGAGACCAGACCTTCCTGCTTTTTGCTATCAAATCAACTCCTGGGCACTTTGAGCGGAGACAGGCTGTGCGGGAGACGTGGGGGCGAGGGGGGGTGTATCACAGCGGACTGACAGTGCGCACAGTGTTCCTCCTGGGTAGCTCCCCGCTGGACGACCCTGACCTCAGCCCACTGCTGTCATTCGAAGCAGGACACTTTGGGGACCTCCTGCAGTGGGACTTCCATGAATCCCTCTTGAACCTGACGCTCAAAATGAACATGGTCCTGCAGTGGACACTGAGAAGCTGTCCTCACGTCTCCTTCGTCTTTAGTGGGGATGATGATGTATTTGTCAACACGCCAGCATTACTCAGCTACCTGCAGTCTCTGGAGCCTTCGAAGGCCTCTCACTTGTATGTTGGACACGTCATAAACACAGCAAACCCTCTCAGGGACCCCAAAAGCAAGTACTACATTCCTTTGAGCTTCTACGATGGCCCGTACCCTGCCTATGCTGGTGGAGGAGGTTTTGTCATCTCTGGTGCGCTGCTGCAACCTCTGTATTCAGTTACACAGGTCATTCCTTTCTTTCCCATCGACGACGTCTACACTGGGATGTGCGCCAAGGCTCTGGGAGTTTCTCTTGAGGCGCACTCGGGCTTTCAGACCTTTGACGTCAAGGAGCAGGATCGAGAGAATCTGTGTATACACAAAGATCTGATTCTGATCCACCAGCGCTCCCCACAGCAGGTGAAGAGGCTGTGGAAGGGCATTCACAGCCCCTTGTTGACTTGTTGAACTAAAGCAGCAGCGAGAACAGCGTTACAAGATGATGCAGTAGAGGGAACTGGATTTGAGGGTTTTGTACCATCCACTGTTAACTTTGAAGTTAATTCAGACTAAAGCAACTTTAAGTTTCAACAGGACTGGGGTCCTCATAGGAAGACATTTCTAACAGTGGAAAGCAAAGGAAGCATTTTTTAGTGGGCCATTTGAGTATCAAGGGGTATATATTTAATTTTCCTATTGAATTTAAATAAAGAATTCAACCAAGACAACTGAAATTTCCATAGTTTATTTTCCATAAAACACCAAATGTAACACGAGCTAGAGGGTGTACAGTTCTGGGATTTAGACTAGTGTGTAACAGCACTGCAGCATACAAACCCATCTAACATCCCATCTTAAACACAAGTTAAAATCAGTCAGTGATACACAAGGAAACCTGTTAAATAGCACAATCACTGCAGAGTGAACAGTTAAAGGAACATACACAACAGAGCTACACGTCCCTTTATTGCTTGATTTGCATGTTTGTTTCTTTTGTGTGCATAATGCATTCAAACCGTTAATCAGTCAAACTGTTAATTACTGTGAAACCAAAGTGTCATTTAGCTCCTACAGAGGAGCTTTACTACTGACAGTGAATATAAACTTAAGGCACCAAACCCAGAGGCATGAAGTACAATGTTTTTGAAAGCACAATCTTCTCTCCCTCAGTTGTGCAGAAAGAAAACGACACAAGTCTTATCAAAACTACATCTGTATGAATACAATAAAAGTGTGCAGCAGTTTGTCCCCGTCTGGATCACGACCCGCTCCATCCTGTGAGCGCAGTTATTTTTCGTACTGGTCAAGTGGGTAGTGCTCTTTGTACTGCTGCACGTGCCTCCACAGGGATTCTCTCTGCTTGTTCAGATTGGGCGTCATCTCCTGGTACACGTCGGTAAACAGCAGTTCGGGATTGGGTTTCAGGCGTTTCTCGGCCTTCTCGAAGGCCTCCATCACAGTCTTGCGGGATTGCTTCCGCCAGCTCCTCTCGTCGTCCTCGCTCCACCAGTCGCGGGCCGTCATGTAATGCCTCAGCCTGGAGATGGGATGGTCCTGCTTGTCCCAGTAGTTCACCTCGTCCACCGAACGGTAAGCGGAGCTGTCGTCGCTGGTGCTGTGGTGGCCGATTCTGAAGGAGGGACAATTAGATTTCTACACTAGAACAATTTAAACAGGTACAATCACTACAGGCAGGACAGACAATTCAGTTCAGGAAGCTGCACTGCACTGCCCACAACAAAACCGATTTGACTACCTCACCAGATACACTACTCTTTGTCTGTCCACTTATTTACTTCCTCGTAATTTTCTTTCCCCATTTTAGTTCCTTATTTAACTTATTGTTGCATTTTGTGGGTGAGGCTGTTGTTCAGTTCTTGGTGTTCAGTTCTTGGGGTTGGGTGTGACATTGATGAGACGATTTAAATGTTTTCTCTTATCTCTTGATTAGAAAATAAAATGTTAGAGAAACATTATTTTCTACTTGCTTATGATTTCTCACTTTCAAGCTCCATAAAGTAAAAACTGAGCTAAAAATTTAAGACATCTTCTCTCTGTACTTTTGTTAACTGCAGTAGCCCAAACAGGGCAGGATCAAACCGACTCTCAGCCGTAACTAATCTAATAACCACAGTAACGACTAAAGCTCACTGTGATGAACGGATCAGGATGATGAGCGCTCACGTCTGTTACTTCATGTGTCTGAAAATGCAGAATGGTCCCAAATGTGTCAAACTAACCTGTAGGTCATGGCCTCGATGAGGAACGGCTGGTTCTCAGCCACGGCTCTGCGCCGCGCCTCCTTTGTAGCATTGTACACAGCAAACACGTCATTTCCATCGACCCGGATGGACAGCATGCCGTAACCCGGACCGCGAGCGGCTGTTCGATGAGAGGAGAAATGAAAGGTGTGTTTAAGAGCTGCAGAGGTTTTTAAATCAGATTTATAACCACGCCGAGGCTTCTTACCAATGCCATCTCCCCTGTACTGCTCGTTGGTGGGGGTGGAGATGGCGTAGCCGTTGTTGCGACAGAAGAATATCATCGGGCACTCGAGGGTGGCGGAGAAGTTGAAGCCGGCGTGTGCGTCTCCTTCGCTTGCTGCTCCCTCGCCGAAATAACAGATCACAGCGCGGTTCATGTTCTCTCTCTTGAATGCGTACGCAGCTCCAGCCGCTGCAGCAGACACATCAGGCAGGTCCACAGATTCACATCACCAGTGCTTCAGAAACAGCTTCATTCAGTAAGACACTTTTTTAAGTTTTGCAGTGATCGACACATTAGTGAGAATAATACATAGAATATGGCTCAACATTTCCACTCGAAATCATCGAGCAATAATGTGAGGAAAGTAATAAAGTAATTTAATGAACATCACATCGCTCATATGAGATCACATGGCGGCTCGCGACACATTAATAACCATGAAGGTAAAATAAATCAGCTGACAAAAACTGTTTATGTCGAGCCTTTCAGGTGCATTTATCAATTATTTGACTCTAACATCTTAACACTGACCTCTGATCAAAAGTATTACAGATTTATTAATAACTTGGACTTTCATTGCTCACATGTGAGACTAACAAGTTAAATTAAATCAGAGGTGGTCTGGTGCTTCAGCTGGTCTTCAAGGGCTGCTATAAGTCTTACAGGCCACCAGATGTCACTGTACTGAAGCTTTAAATCGTTTTTGGAATAAATAGAAAAAAATCCCATCTGCCCGCCGCTACACAAACAGGTGTACAACTCACCCTGAGGAATCTGAGTGGCCAGAGGGGAGGAGATGGTGACAAAGTTCAGATCTCTGGAGCCATAGTGGACAGGCATCTGCCGGCCCTTGCCCAGGTCGTCAGCGTTGGCGTAACACTGAGCCATGAACAGGTCGAGAGGAAACCCGCGGTACATCAGCACTCCTGCAGGGCCGCACAAGGATTACAACACTGTTACTCGGGACAAGAAAACCCGGGCAGTTGATGTGATTATGCTCAATGGGCGTGCTGCAGGGGGGATATGAGGGGTGACCCAGAAGGCTGGAGGGGAGGCATTAGAGAGACGGTTAAATGGGTAAGATGTTGACTGGGAGACGGCATTTCAGAGGGTGTTCAGTGGACGGAGTACAAGGGGTTAGACGGGGGTTGGGAGGTTTAAGATTATCAGCTAAGCTCCACTGGTTAGACTTTCTATCAGAAACAATAAAACAAGGAGCACACGGAGAGCTGTGTGGTTAATTCATGGTCAGACAAGGATTTCTGAAAGGGAGTATTTGAAGCTAGATCTAAAATCCCACTGCAACTGAAAGCATCACTTACACGGCTGGTGTAATGGATTATAGCAGTAAAATGACCCATGTGATGCATTTTTATTGTGGAGTTTGGATTTAAATTAATCTTTTAACAGTTCTATGTTTCCCTTTTTTTTGACTGTGTAATTTTGTCAAAGATACGTTATAATTTTTTACATGTTCTTATATGTTTATATTTTAGTCGTAAAGAACTTTTGCTGCTGTTTCTACAAAATGTGATCAACAAATAAAGACTGACTGATTTTCATGAATGACTCAACAACTGAAGCAGCTGAATGACTGAAGCATTGTTTGCATCAAATATCCTCAGCCATGTGATTACTGTGCACCAAAACTACCCAACAGGCTTTGAGCAGAGCTTTGGTGTTTACAGTGTGTGTTCCAGAGTGCTACCTGAGTTAAATATGACAACTTCTATAAAAATGAGATGTAAAAATAAAATGTTACGTAAGTAAAAAGCTACCAAAACTTAAAAAAGTACCCATCCATCTAAAAGGGATCTACGTGCCGGTTGATGCTTACCAGCTTCTCTGTATTGACCGAACACCATGTCGTTTGGGTCGAGAGCAGCAGCACTGCCGATGTGTGTCCCCTCCTCACCATAGTTGGTCATGTAGAAGGAGATCCGACCCTGTATCAGAAACAAATGGACGCTCCTTTACAACATGTTTCACCTGTTCTGTGGTTAAACCAGGAAGTACAAGAGGAACACGTGCCTGTCTCTGAGACTCATAAAGAATGCGATCCATTGTGTTCAGCAGAGTCATCTTCTGATAGAAGTTCAAAACCGTCTCCTTGGAGAGCTGAGCGGGGAAGAAACACAACCAACACATTAACTCTGGCTCAACAGAGCGTCAGGAGCGGAGGTCGCAGGGCCACCGGGGGCGTAGGCAGGCTGACTGTACCTGAGGGTCTTGAGAGGGGTTGATGATATTGCCCTGCCTGTCCATCACCCGGTACACTGGGATCCCAGAGATGACATTGGGCTGGATGAACTCAAGCTGATCCACAAACTCGGCCGAGGCTCCAGGGAACTGTGGCTTCTCCAGTGATGAGTCAAAGGGCTGCTGCCGCTGCACAACCTGAAAGATTCAATACAAGCATTATTAATTTATAACATCACTGTGGTGCAGCGGCTGTGGCAAAAGAAGGCCCTCTCTAAAAGAAATACCACAAAGGGGACTCGTCTTTCTCTTAATGACGAAACTGCTCTGTTGAGAGCCCTGGAGCAGTCACCTTTGTCATTAATCTAACTACATTAACATCCTGATTAGTCGTAATCTTGGCATTTTTATACTACTATTTATAATTATTATACAGTATAGAAGTGGTACACAGGTTTGATTTTAATGTTTAAATGTATTCACTGTCAAATCAGATTGCAACTACAGATATCTTTAATTATTAAACTGTGGCACTATAGTTAGGACTCAAAATACATTTATAGGAATACAAAATGGAATTATGGAGAGTAAAGTGTTTTATTTTTTAAATGATTTGCCATAATTACCTACACAATGAAAAGCTCAGTATTAGTGACACACATATAGATACATAGAGACACCAGCTTGACGGTACACCCAGGGACACAAGAAACATCGGTAATAATGCATCTTTACCGACAATTACATGACATTTGTTTCAGTAACATACATTTCTACTTCAAATTGAACTTAAAGACGGAAGTTTTCCCCTAACGCCTCTTTGTTCGACCAATGGGAATGCAGCTAGCTAAAACTTTAGCCGGCTAGCCAGCTAGCAGAGCATCCGAGTCACAACAACAAACACAAGATGCGGACGTGCCAGAAAAGCGGCTGGTTATATTTTTATACATTTACATTCACACACATGCGGCACATTCAGTTTGCCTGTATGCGGCTGCGTTTGAGAATCGTTTTTTTTGTTAAGACTACGTTAGTTTCTGCAAGGTTGTCAGCTACGCTAGCATGCTAACAACCCATCGCGATAACTGAAGTGAAGCAACGCGTTCTTGTGAACCCTTGATGGGTCTCTATCCTAACATAAACCTAAACGCAACCATTTCAACTATACACCTACATTTAACCATCTCGTGGCTGGTAATATAGGTTGACAGAGCAAGTTTTGATTTTGTACCAACATTAATGTTTCGGTTTGCCAGGCCGAAATCACACACCTCTTCCAGCAACCCTGTGGGATTCATTCGCTAAAGCTGACCTTTCAAGTATTTAGCTAACAGCGGAACAACACACTCACACCGACTCTGAAGGCTCTGTGTTGAAGTAGCCTCGCTGTCTTCAGTCCTGCCGTCTGACGAGCAGCATGAAAACATAGTCCATACATTTTGCACATACTCCGCACAGCCGCCATCTGCACAGTCCACGTCGGTCGTCTGGTTTAAAATCTTGTCAGGGATGTTAAACTCTTGCAGTAAATATGTTGGAAGTGTGCGATAGAGACTAGATAACAACGCGCGTTTGGTCGCCTTCGGGTCTGCAGCACTGCTATTCCCATTAATCACACCTGCCAGGTCGAATAGCTGCAAACAGCAGTCAAGTCGGCCACAACAATCACGACATCCGGTCAGACTTTCAAAGTAAAACTCACAGTGACCGAAAGGACCGCGGTTTAAACGACGTCCAATAGCCCCTCGTGTTTTATATTTTAAAATCATACATGCCTTAAAATGCCTTAAAATAAATAAATATAGATACATTATTTACATCTTAAATATATTATTTTCTACAAGACATTTGTTAGGCATTGAGCGTCGTGTTTTTTCCGCCATAATGGCATGGTAAATATACATATATGGCTAAAGGGGCTTAACACATTGGTTTTCTCTGCCTTTACATTCTTTACTATTTACTTAGAAGGCAAAGCAGATCACTTCCGGTACAATCAAACTTGACTAACGACAAATCATGTGGTACCCGAAGCAGTCAAACGTGTTTTCTGTCTGATTGCATAGCTTTGTCTCACACACAGACACAGTTCATCCAGTGCCCTTGTTCAAACTTTAACATTTTACAAGCTGTACGAACATCTTGCAGTGATAGTGACTAAAATATACAATATTTCCTCTAAAGCCTCAATAGGTTTTAATTGTGTGACAGTTTACATGGCTGCTCTAATTATTGTCAATACCTGCACCTGTGTCTGCCTGTATGTGTAGACTGAAGTATTCAGTGTGTGTACTAACAGGAGTGAGCAGTTTGGCTGAAACAGACTGGGTGCATGCTACTGTGCCTTTTAAACTTTCTTTACATGGAAAGGTGATAACATGACCTTTCTCTTATGAGAGTTTGGGAAACGCTACAAAATGTCTGATTTCGGTACAAATACTGCTTCCACGCTAAACCAGTGTTTAGCATATCACAAAGATAGATTTAATGTGGTAAAAGGTACTGAACGACCCATAACTGGTTACACATGAACGTCATGAGGTTCAACGACAGCAAACTCACATGAAGCAGCAGCACGGTACCTCCACTCTTCTATTCATTCCTGCATCTTTGTGGTGTCAAACATATGTATTTTTGCTTGTGTGACCAAATATAAAACTGCAATATATATAATATATATTTTTTTGATAATATATATAAATATAAAACAGCAAAAATTAAACTGCATTGCTGCTACTGCTTTTTTACTTTATTTTCTTTTTTATTTATGTTTTATTGTGTGTGTGTGTGTATATATATATATATATGTGTATATAGATGTGTATATGTATATATATTTATTTTGTTAATTACGGCTTTTAAACGGGACCTCAGTACTTCATTTCGTACAAAAGCAGGAAAGTGTGACTTGTATGACAAAGAATCTTGAATGTTGAATATAAAACATATGACACATATATAAACATATATAAAACATATATATATACACATATATAAAACATTGATTTACATTATATGAATCATGTTTTTCACTCCTGGTTGACATTAGGTCAATCAGACAGCAACATATATATCTATAAATGACAGATGGTATCGGTTCTAACAGTTTTTCTGGAGGAAGATGTGCATGTCCGCCTGCTCGGGCAGAAGGTGTGCCCTCTCTTGGCTGATCGTCTCCCCTGCGACGGAGAACACTCTCTCACGGGGAGTAGACGATGCTTGGATACACAGGTATGAGTTGGAGAGTTCAGACAGGAGAGGCAGCGTGTCTCTTCTGTCCCACCACCAGGACAGAGCGTCCTCTGATGTGGGCACCGCAGGCAGGTTTCTGTACAGATGGATTTCTTGCCGGACCCTTTCAGGCACTGAAGACGTCTTTTCTGCTGCGCTGCTCTTCAGAGCTCTGTCCTCCTCCTCGAAAAGCTCCTCCAGGGCAGTTAACCGTGGCCTTTTGGGAAACAGAGTCTGGCCAATGGAAAGGAAGCAAACTAAAGTGTTTGACAAGACAACTTGAATTAAAAAGGACACATGTTTGTGTCATATAGACGGCGTTACCTCCTCTGAACACTCTGTGTTTTTGTCTTCCTGCTCAGATACATCAGACGCATCACTGTCCTCCTGCAAAAGTCCGTGTTCCTCCTGATGTGACACCTCAAGAATAAATGTAATTATACATTGACATGGATGAGAAAGTAAGTTTACAGGAACATAAAACTACTCATCTACTTGTACAGAAGAGCGAGTGCTGTACCTCTGGTGTGGTTTTAACCGTGACCGCTGCATTTTCCACTCTGCGCCAAATCTCCTCCGAGTCAATCCTGTTCTTGAACCTCGGATCCAGAGCGCTCGCCTCCTGTAGGAACATCCAGGTGTCACCGTCCTGAAATGAAGAGGACAGACTGGTGGTCGCAGCAACACGTCAAATGTGGAGAAAACAAGGCAAACAAAAGCTACAAACAAAAAAAATAAAACCTTTGACTCTGACTCTCTGTCTATAAATCTAAAATCAACACTTTGAACACTAATGTTCAAGGAAACCAAGACAGGAGAAGCCTGTTGCTTCTACCTTCACACCTCTTCTCAGTGACGGGGATTTGTTGTTCAAGAAGTCATCAGCACATGAGATCCTGTCTCTCAGGTTTGTTGCACTAACTACTCGCTGTGCTCTGTATCCAGAGGGGAAAACTTACACTCAGCTGCCAGTTTATTAGGTACAAATGAGAGTTTGACTCAGACTCGTTTCAGAGCCTCTGTCCCCTTCAGACCTCAGCCTGGACTCTGGTGGAGACAGAAGACCTCAGCCTACAGCTTCAGACGGGACGGACGGGGTTTGGACTTTGTACTACATGTTAAATTGCTAAAACAGCTGGCAGATCAAACCACAATGAAAGGTCACTGTCAGCTTTCCAGAATAAAGTGCACACTAACTTACTCCCCTCTCCTGTGGAACGTACTGTACGCACCTTGTAGCATGCAGACAGGTCAGCCCAGACCTTCCCCTTGAGCGTGGCGGTGAACACAGAGTCCTCATCCCGGGGTTCAAAGTGGGCCTCCAGTTTTTTCAGGATGGGAAATATCTGACTACAAGTTGGACTCTTGTCAGCTGAGACGCAGAGCGAAGACGTGTACAGAGGCCTCATGATCCTGACGAACTCCTGCGCCTTCGCGTGGTTGTCGCCTGAGAGCGTCTCCAGCCTCGGGAGGACATTTAACATGTTACATACACACTCAACAATACTGCACTGTAAGTTCCAATCATTACCTTTTGTTCTCTGCAGGCGGTTTGAGCCGTGGGTCTGTGCCGGTGGCCTGTATGGCAGCGTACTGCTCTGCAAAGCGCTCCACCATGAGGTACAGTGAGCTCCAACGTGTTCGCACATCCAGCACCAAAGAGTGTTGAGGCAGATCTGAAAGAACAGACACATGTGACGTGCAGGATGTTCCCTCACGGACGTGTTGACCCGTCACAGAAGAAGAGAGGAGATGGTGAACTCACTCAGAAGCTGTTGCTTCTCCTGGAGAAGTGTCTGAGCGGTGGAGGACCTGTTCATCCACACAACAGCAGCTCTTATCTCTGATGCCCACCTGGCCACAGTGTTGCTGGAGCACACCTTCTGCGCTGCAACATTAAGTGTACGGGCGAAACATCTCAGTTTCCTGAGCTGCGGCTGCTTCATGGCAACACTGGACTCGTTATCCACCGTCACGGCAACGACTTTGTCTCTGACCCCGAATTCCTCCAGCGTGCCGCCTATCTGCTCGGCCTCCGCCGCGTCGTACACCGGCTTCGTACGAAGCACCTTCTGCTTCATCTGGCCTTTGGTTACGAAGTGTAAAGTAACTGTCAGGTATTGATCCTGGGCAAAGCTTGTCCACCAATCACACGTCACCGCAGCCTGAGACACCTGAAGCAGCTCTGTGACGAGCTGCTTCTTCTCCGCGCAGTACCATGAAGGCACCAGCGTGTTGAGCAGCTGCTCTCTGGAAGGCAGGCGGTACTTCGGGTTCAGCGTTTTGATCAACTCTCTGAGTGAAAGCAGAAGTGAAAACCATTAGAGGCTTCAGATAATCACATTCGTGCATCCAAGGTGCAGGTGAATAACAGCTACCGAAACCACGGCGACTCCACTGTGGACAGGCGGTGTAACCCCCTCACAAGATATCTGGTGACGGCCCTGTGGCACTCGTCCGTCCGCTGGCTGTTCAGCCGCTTCTTTCTTTCAGCCAGCGTGAAGGAGGTGGTGACGGCCGACACAGCAGCTTCTTTCACGCTACTGTCCGAGGTGGAAACGTAGGGAGAACTTCCTGGAAGACAAGATAAGGATACATATTCCCTGTAGGATTCATTTCATTACAGATTAATATGCAGATTGATTCTTCAGTCTATAATGCCCCTCATAACTTGCCAAAGCCCTCTGCCGTGTCTTCAGTCCCACCAATATTCCCTTAACTATCATGTAGCAGCAAATCCTCACAACCGAGAACCTAAAAGTCATCATTGTTTGGCTTTTTTGCTAGAAAATGTATTAATTTTAGGTTGTGACTAATCGGTTTCAGCACTAATTTCCTGTTTTATTTATTTATTTTTTATTCAACCATTACAAAGTGACACATATGATCGAATAGAGACGACACAAAATACAAAACCACTGGCTGCAGAATCTGTATTTCTGTAGAAACACTTACGGGCGACCAGGCTGCTCGTTATTATCTCCATGCACACCGATTCCCAAAATTCCTCTGCATTTACTTCTCCAGTAAAGGATTCGGGCATGGCCTTGATCTCAATCCCTAAAGAAACAGAAAGAGAAAAAGACTGTAACTCAGAAAACTTTATTATTCAACCCTCAGTACACACACACACACACACACACACACACCTGCCATGTGGAAAACCCCCTTCTGATAAAGATCCATCATGACTACAGACAGACAGTCGTGACCTGTCAGAGCTTCAAAGTGGACGTATGCCTGAAGCACCTCCACGCCGCACGGAGACCTGGCACCTACTGTCCGGTCCAGCACCTCCACCACTTCCCCATCAGCAGTCGGGTTCTGAACAACAAACACAGGATTTAATCTCACTGAGAAAAGAGAAGAAAGAGAGAAATCAATCCCAAAAAGAGTTCCTACAGATTTACAGAGTGAAGTTCAAGCACTTTCAAGGTACCCAGGACTTCATCATCACAACTAAATTGTTACTATAAATACCAGAAGACAACAAACACATACAAAGATGTTTGGTTTAAATTGATTGTGTATAATAGGACTTTAAAGGACTATATTTGACTCTATTTAAATTCAAGCCTTTTAGTGACCCTGAAAACATAATTAAAATAAAGCATTTTCCAAACTTTCAAGACTTTCTATAAACCCTGAATTGCTCTTCTTTGATGAAATACAAGAGCACCTGGATGGAGTTTTGCAGAAGTGTGCACAGCTGCAGACTCAGGATGATGTGGTTGTTGTAATTGTGGAGACCCTCCCTCCACTCCTGGTAGCAGTAGACATTTTCACATCCTGGACACTTTTTGAAAAATGTGGAATTATCTGGAAGACATAAACAGATGTCTTGAGAGAAACTGCTAAGACAAAAGGCCACTGTAGTTTCTAACGTGCACGTCGGCAGACTGACCTTGCGTCACCCCTGTTAAAGTGATGACTCTGGCTCTGTTGGTGATCAGCACCGGCTCTGTTAAGGAGACGGGACCTGGGCACTCGTGGCAGACAGTTTCAGCTGGAATTAAATACTTTGAAAAGTCTATTTCAGACTCAAACTGAGTGAAGCTTTCTGGGAAAGCGGAGGGGACCTTCTTCTGGTTGTAAATGTACTTTGCCATTTCGTTTATTTCTTCTTCTCCCTGAGGATACCCAGATCCCGGTGAACTCTCTGGTGAGGTTTCTGCGGGCGAGTCTTCCATCAGTTCAGAAATGCCTAGCAGTGCTTCTCGCTTGGCGCGTGAGGAAAACAACTGTTTGTTGGTTTGGAAGAGATACCATTTGGATATGCATTTGTGCAAGCAGGAAATTCTCCCTCGGGAACAATCGCAGTGCCACAGCCTTCCCTTCACATTGTACGTCACAAACAGTCGCCCTAACTTGCCGTACTGCGACCCTTTGGGCTCGAACACAGACAAATACAGGCGATGACTTCCACCCAGACCCACCAGAGTAACAAGCGGGGCTCTGTTCTGAGCCGCTTGGTCCTGATGGATGAGGCATATGGCCGCCATGTCCTTCCCAATCCATTTATTGGAAACCAGTTCCTCCAACACGCCGCGTTTCAGGTCTTGTGTGCTTGCACGGGTAAAACAGAAGTCCACAGAGCGCAGGTGAGGGCACTGGCTCATTGGCAAATCGCTCCTCTTTCGAAAGTCTGACAGAACCTGGCAGCGGTCTTCTGCACACAACATCTGGTGCGAGCTGCCGGATCTCTTCTTGATGACGTGGACCGGTCTGGCCGTGGCCTTGTAGGACTTTGCTACAGCGTACACCCCGTTCTGAGAGTCGACACACTGACTCCTGAGATGGTCTTTGGCCGTTATGTCCTTCTCAGATATTAAGTGTTTCCTGAGTTTGTGTTTTCGGAGATTGTTTTTGTGCAAGTACAAGTTGCACATCGGACATTTGATTTTTCTCCCTGCTGTTCGGAATAATTCACCTGTTTGCTTTACAGGGCTGTCTGTTAAAGTAGAGGCCTGCACCAGATGAGCAGGTGGGACAGGTGGAGCAGGATGCTGGTCTGATGTGAGTGTGGGTTCAACAGGAGGAGCAGGATGCTGGTCTGATGTGGATTCTGGCTGAGCAGGAGGCTCGGGTGGAGCAGGATACGGTGCCATTGTGATATCTTGCTGAAAAGGGGGCGTGGGGTTGAGCAGGAGGATGGCACACTGGCCTCCTGGCGGAGCAGCAGCGGGCGGAGCAGCCTGGGCTTCTGTTGCTGCTGAGCTTTGCGCCTCCACACATCTGTCCATGTGACTCTGAAACTGTTTCCGAGTTCTAATGGTCTTGGCACAGTACGGACAATGAAAGTGCCTTTCTCCTCGGCACTGCAGATGGCACGAATGAACATAAAACTCTGCAAGGAAAAAACAGAAGAGATGAAAGTGAATGTCATGTGATCTCTGTACGTTTCAGGCTCAGGGAGCAGCTTTGATTCTGACCTCCGTGCTGCAACGCCCTCATTCTGTGGATCTCCACGTGCGTCCACACGCTGGCGTAGTCTGCTTTGGGCTTGTAGACGGCTGGCTGGCAGAAGGGGCAGTGGTACAGCATGCACTCTTTACACAACTCCAGACGCATGGGGACGTCTGATCGCCTGCGTACGGTGACGTGCAGCTTCCTGGAGACAAACATCCAACATTGTAACAACAAAGACATTAACCTAGTACACAGAAAGAATGGACTGGATTAACTGGTTGATGTGCTGCAGTCAGATTCATGTTTTTGTCTTTCCTTGTATCTTGATACTTTAATACCCGGAAGCTTTAATGATGGAGTCCAGGAAATATGGCTGCCTACAGCTGTAACCTCTCTCCTGGTGATGTAATATCTTGTATTCTGTCTTGCAACTTGTTTAATGACTTAGCAAGGAACTTTGGGGTTAACTCTTAACATCTTAAGATTACTGGGCTATATGTTCACTTACTTAAGTGTAACATTGTGGAAGGACTTGCTCAAATGATTTGATTTAAATAAGACTGAGAAGAAGAAAATATGATCACAACATGAAAACATGCTGATGTGAAGAGAAGATAAACCTGCAGACTCCACGTGACGGGCTTTAAAGGTTCACACATCTTACACTGTGCACCACAGTTACTCTTCTTAGTATTTGTGGTGTTGTGAATAAAGCGACACAAGCTCGTGCGTTGAGTTACACTCAGTGCTTTTAACAAGTTGACTTGTCTCTTCCAGCTAAAGTTAGCTCGCGGTCGGTGGGTTAGACATGTTTACAAGCAGGAGTGGAAAGTGGTTCTGTATTTGAATTCAATCCTTCCAATAACTCCTCTCTCACCCTTCAACACGCCCAGGAAGCTGCTCACGCGCACACCTGGTCTCGCCACACGCCCCGCACGCCTGCGCCATCTTGGCAGCAGCAGATCCATTTGGGCCGCAGGTTCCTGAAGTTGTTCTTGAGGTGTTGGAGCCCTGTGAACAGCCTGTCAGGCACATCCGTGCCTTTTACAAGAACCCCAGGCATTTTTTATGAATGAGCTGGCATATACAATACAAACACTAAACTTGCTTCTTATTGCATTTACCCAATCTATATACATTATTCTAATTGAATTTTAATAGGTGGAGTTTGTTATGTCACTGCTGGGTGCTGAGAGTTAGTGCCTGAAAGGATAAATTCAGGCTAAAGTAACTCAATCAAACCCCTTCAGTGACGACGCTTTCTGAAGTTATTTAGTGACATCTGCTGGCCAAACTTAGGTATTGCATCTGTACAAAATAATACTTAATACTCAATGTGAGGATTGATATCAAACAGTGAGTCAAACTATTAGTATAATCGACTGCTGTCATCATTGATCTCTTTTTATATAAACGGATCCTCTTCACAGAGTCTACGGCGTCGCTTTTGAATATTGTGGCAACTTGACGATATCTCGAATTAAAAACAAGCGACTGTAGTGCCCTCTAGTGGACACAACGGCGAACTACGATACATTAACACACAAGTCAACGTCAATGCACACAACTACTTCAGGTAAATACTTTCAAAATAAATTACTAAACTGAAGAATTCAGCAAAGAATTACATTAAAATTCAACGGCTACCCAAAATGTCCTTGACGCTAGGTTGATATTTAGAAGAGGTTGTGTTTTAAAGTCATAATTATTTACTGCCCTCCAGTGGTGACAGAAGGATAAGGCAATATTAAAATCAAACAGAGTGTACTTCGTTTCACCTGAATACCGTTAGAGATCACAACTTAACTGTTCACATTTATTAATAGTAATTTTATAATATTCGGTAGAAACATCAATAACAGTAGCAACCTAGCTACAGGCTACTGAAAGGTGGCCAAGTGATAATAGTGTACTTGAATATTTGAACATTCTTACATTTCCCTGAACTGTGCCGTTAATATTTTAATATTGAATTGTCATTTCATAAAAAATGAAAAGCGAAAATGATGGTTAACCATAGTGTAATTAACATTAGGAGCATCCACTGCCCTCTTGTGGTTGCGTTGAAGTACTGCAGCACATTCATTTCGTCTATCACGCGCCAAAGCGGACATGACGTCAAGCTAACACTTCCGGTACATATTGTTAAAATATAGTGAACAAACCAAAGCAATCAGAAATAATCACGAAACGATCATATAGAGACTATGACTTCACGATTTTTTTCATTAGCAGTAACACAGATAATTAATTCGTTAAATTTTTTTGAGGTTTCGGGTAAGATATTACAGCGTAGTTTTTCTGTCATCATTAAGGGTCCCGAAATGGGAAAACAGATACGTCACTCGCCCGCGACAAACTACTTTCCCACCCTGATAGCAGCACGATGGAAGTGTGCGGCTCTTCAAATGTTACTTTGAGAGAGTTTGGTTGTGAACAGAGTTTACTGTCTCGACCTGACGGGTCAGCGTCCTTCATCCAAGGTAACAACACGGAGAAACACGACTGGAAGCCGGCCATAAAAAGCTTCTAGGTGCCGGAGACGTGCTGTCGTTAGCTAACGAACAACGTCAATCAAAGCTGTTGAAATGTGTGTAGTTTAATCTATCAACACTTAAGAGTAATGTGTTAAATATACTCGATATATCATGTTAAATATCTTACTTCTGAATGCTAAACCTCCCAACAGCAAGCAGCAGCCACTATCCTGGTTACATTTCGCTGGCTTAAGTGTCTTATTGACTGTGATATATTATGTCTGTGTAGGTTATACTCTATTGCACATTTTACAGGATGCTGTCACTATATTTACCTGTTTGAGTTCTCTTCTGCGGTACAAATACAACACTCTTGGTGACTGAAGTGCTGCTGTTTGGTGGATGTGTTCAGATGATGTAACATGATCATCTTCCAAACACATAAACTTAAATCAAACCTTGGCTTTCAATGTTCACTTGACTTTATATACAGTAAGATTTAAGTCCCCTGTTTGCAATAACACACGTATCTGTTAGTAAAGTCCCAACCCCTACTTTGTTTCCACAGTCAGTTAATATATTAATTGTGCCGTTTGGACTTTATACACCCATCATCTCTCAATGCTTGGCAAAATATAATTTTCTCACCTGGATCCATAATGTACGTTCTGCTGAACAATGTCCTCTTCTGTTCTCATGTGAAGGAGACACCAGTGTGTTGGCTGCAGTGTACGGACCAGCTGAGGTCAAAGTCAGCAAGGAAATCTATGACCGGGCAACGCTGGAGGTGTTGGTGCAGCCCAAAGTGGGACTGCCAAGTAAGTGACTGTCAGAAAAAACTGAATTTTTGTACCTTTTGTATGTGATTTGTTGATTTGGAGTCTAATGCTGTTCCTGGATGTCGTTCTTGTGCATGTAGCTTTGTTAAAGAAGTCTATTGAGTAGAGCTGCGAGATACATTCATAGAAAACAAAGTGCTATAGAGTCATGGACAAAGCTACTTGATTTGCTGTAGTGGTGCAAACATGTAAAAGATATGAACATTTCACACAGTGTAAACAGGCTTCTTGTTACAATGCAGCGTTGAAATGAGGACATAAATAATATTCTTGAATAATTGTTATGCAGTTTGGAAATAAATGTTTCCACGAGCTTCTTTGGGGTGAATTGAAGGTGAACTTTGGTACCAAACTTTAGCTTTTCCTTTTCCAGCCATGTCCACCTCTACTGTGCTAAAGCTGCGATACTACGACACACCACAAGGTGGAACAAGTGAGGCGTTTGTCTTCCAGCCTCAGTCACGTGTGTCCCAACTTTGCTTTATTTTCCAGGCGTAAGAGAGCGATCTCAAGAGCAGTGTGTGCGAGAAACCTGCGAGGCCTCTCTGCTCATGTCGCTTCACCCTCGCTCCTCGCTCACTCTCGTCCTCCAGGTGTTACACGATAGTGGTTCAGTATCCTTCAGTGAAACTCTGCTGCCGGGGCATTGAAACGGTGTCCTTATGGTGTTTCCTGTTGAGTGTTGCTCCTGACCTGTTCCTCAGCTCTTGTCCTGCTCTCTGAATGCTGCCTGCATGGCTCTCATGGACGCAGGCCTGCCAATGAGTTGCCTGTTCTGTGGAGTGACCTGCGCCATCGACACAGACGGTGAAATCATCACAGACCCCACTGCAGCTCAGGAAAAGGTCAGTCTGAGTCTCATGTCTTGTGTTGTTAAAAAAAACCCAGCCAAAACAAGAGAGAAAGGTTAAACTTGTAGACTTTGCTTTGTTAGGAATAAGCTTGAATTTAAATAAAATCCTAGAAAAAAAAGCTTTATTTTCAACATAATCTGCTGTTTCATCATCGACACGATCACTCAATCTTTTAATATTTGGAAAGAAACGGTCCCGTCGTCACATTTGTTTGTTGTCTCCTGGCGTTTATAACGAATCTTTTGGTTTAGGTACCTTTAAAGGTGCTTGAAAAGTGCTTACATTTTCCTCTTAAAAAGCTGTATGAACCCCTAGTACCTAGAACCCTAGATTTAAAAAGCCTCAAGACGGATTTAATAAAGGCAACCTGATAGATTCTGTTCAGTTTCACAGGTTTAAGCCTCTACTTCCCAGTCTGTTTCCTAGTGAACGGGCTTTCACGTCTGTGCCTCATCGTGCTTCTCACAGACTTTCTAACTTTCAGCTATAAAACAGAATTTCACTCCACCTGAACCTTGTATAACTCTCTGCTTCAGGCCGACGAGGCAGATTCAGGGAAAGCCGGGCACGCTCAAATGTTCCACAGTTCACTGTAATGCGTTGTAACAGCCTTGTGGAGTAAAGTGAACATCACGGTGATGATATGTGACTGACGTCTGTTGTGCATCCTCAGAGTACTTGTACCCTCCAGCAGAGTCAGCTGTCTGAATGTGTTCATTTCTCGTCTGTCAGGAAAGTCGAGCTCTGATGACCTTTGCTATTGACAGTACAGAACGCAGAGTGATGATGTCGTCAACCAAAGGATCATTTTCAGTTCGCCAGGTCAGTAAATAAACCAAATGTTTGAGTTCTGAGTTCTTCATTGTGTCTCTCAGAGAGCTGCTTCAGGTCTGAAGATGAGATGTTTCTGGAGCTCTTGTCTGTGCTGATGTCGCGGCCCTCTCATGTTTTGCCTTCTTCTTCTTCTGCAGCTGCAGCAGTGCATAGCAGTCAGTCAGAAAGCATCCGAGAAGATCTTCCAGTTCTACAGAGACTCTGTCAGGCGGCGATACTCCAAAACCCTCTGATGAAGTCTCTTTGTTCTCGTCTTTTTTTTAAAAACAATGTAACAAACACTGATAACGTGTAAATAACCCAATTAAATATTTGAGCTGCCTTTGCTTCAGCTGGTGGTTTATATTTGGACATCTGTGAGAAGACCAGATTGAACTGTCAGTCAAAATAAAAAGAGGGACAGATGAATGTCAAACAAGTGCATTTATTGGGATTCATTGAGTTTAATGTTTACATGTAATACAAGGATGTGGCCGGGGAATTATCTCTTGTACTGATAAATCTCTTCTGCAACAACCTTTGACCTTCATCCACTCACATGAGTTGCCAACTTCACTGCGTCCAGTCGTTTTCTACACAAGTGATACAAAGGGAGAGGAATCTGACTGGAGCCCGTCTCATATCCAGGCGAGCCACATGAAACGCTCCCACGCACCTCCGCTGTAACAACGGGGGTGTTGTCACTGACGGAGGAGACGGAGGAGCGTTCAGGATCGTCAGGACTGACGCTGTGTGCAGCTGATGGGGGTTAGACACACATCACAGGTGTCTACATATACACAGTAGTATTATCAGCTTAGTCTTGATACAACACTGGGTTTGCAGAAAATATCCGAGTAAGTTGTAGTTCAGCTGTGGACGCTATAAAAACTATACATCAAAATAGAAAATGTGAACTTTTACCGTAGTCATTTTTTAAAATATTTCCTTAGAGATTCCTTGTTCACTTTTTTGTCAATGGCACGTAGAAGCTCAAACCAATGACCTTTCATCAAAGCAGTTTTTAGAATAAATCAGGACCAAATGAAGGACGTGGTTGGAGCTCGGAGCAGGTTTGTACGCGACAAACACTCGCCATGCAGCTTCTATTGCATCACACGGCTGAGCTTGACGTCTCCATAAGACTGTTTTCAACATTGTTTACCTCCTTTTGCTCATCTGAACAAAGCGTTACTGTTTGTTTTCTTCAGTTTAAGGGGACAACTTCATTTTCAAGTTTATTACACTGCAAGAAGCAAGTTCCTGAAGGATTTCAGTCTTTTAGGAGAAAATAGCAGAATCTATATTTGGGGAGCGTGGAGGAGCAGCCTGGTTGCTTCTATTTATGGAATAGCTCATAAAAGCAGAATCCTTAAGAGTTTCTTTTGATATTTGGCACTTTTCCTGGCAGATCTGCACCCCCCTGTCTATGTCATCATTTCCTGGCACTGTATACAGAAGCAGCTCCTTTATTTCTACATCTAGAACACGTGTTTCACATCACCTTGCATTTCATTTGAAAACTCCTGAACTGCTCTTTTATTTGTATTTTCTTACAGAATGGCACAATATGCAGTTTGTGTGTATTTCAACAGAAGGATACGTCTTCGACTTGGCATAAACACAGCAGAACCAGTCCTCTGCAGGTAAACAACGAGTGATGCTGAAAGAAATGAGTGGGTCGATGTACATGTGCAGTGTGTCCACGTGGGTCCCTCGCTCCGGCCAGAGGAGTAACAACAAATTCTGGGTTATTGTTTCTGGCCCCTCATATAAAAAAAGAAGCTCTGTGGCTCTAAAACCGTCCCCAGCTTTCAACCAAGAAGCAACAATGCCGGCTCAGGTCCATCAGGATGTAGCACTGCCACGTCCTCGCTGTGACCTTCTCCACAAACACTCCACCGGCTCGTATCCCCTCTCTCTGCTCCCGCTTCTCATTATTCATCCACTGTTACTGTGACAGTGCTCAGATAACATCTGCATCTTTTTTTTATACTTCAGTGATGCACAACATGACAATGAAGACAGCACAGATTTAAAGGATGGCAGGTAACGCATCCTCGGGTGACAAAATAAATCCCATTTGCAGACAGAGTCCTACATGGAGTGACACTATAACTTCTTCTTGAATGATTTGTCTTCCCGTGCTATGAACGTCCTCTGAGTTGATTTATGTCCTAATCCAATTAGAAGTGATAATAATCTGCAGAAAGGGTCGACAGACAAAGACCAGGACTATTTGAAATTTACAGGTGGTGTTGATATTCATGACATGTGTGAGAGGTCTGTTGTGTGTGTGTGTGTTTGTGTGTGTGTAGAGTTGGTTTTATGGTGGTTTTCCAGACAGGTAGGAAATCAACGCGGCGATGGCACAGATGTACGTTATGATTCCAAACACAATGGAGAGCACTGAGAGCCACAGAGCCTGGCGAGACGCCGCGGTGGCCCCCTGAAAATCCCCCTGAGCCGACGCCTTGTTGGTCTGAGAAAAGGAGGAGAGAGTGAGGGGGGGAGAGAGGAGAATCATTCATTAACGTCCTGCCTGACCTCCACTTTCCTCTTCCACTCATTCCAAACACACGCTAAGCCCATGTTATGTCCGTCTCTGAATTCATTCTTCACTTCCTGCTCGAGTCCTCGTCTTTGACTCTCAACCCTGTTTTAGGCACTCGACAATATTGGAAAACTATCACCTTGGGGCTGCTTGTTATGACTCTAATTAAACCTTAATGAAGGCCATTGATCGGATCAAAAGGCCTTTGCAGTTAGCTTTGCAAAAGGTTAATGGGAGGGGGGGGGGGGGGGGGGG